>CM042399.1:22979502-23094502 GCA_023634145.1 Thymallus thymallus
ATCTCTCTCTCTCTGTGTCTGTCTCTGTTTATCTCTCTCTCTCTGTGTCTGTCTTTCTCTCTCTCTCTCTCTCTGTTTATCTCTCTCTCTCTGTTTATCTCTCTCTCTCTGTGTCTCTCTCTCTCTGTCTCTCTCTCTCTCTCTCTCTCTCTGTTTATCTCTCTCTCTGTGTCTCTCTCTCTGTGTGTCTCTCTCTCTCTCTCTCTGTTTATCTCTCTCTCAGTTTCTCTCTCTCTCTGTGTCTCTATATCCAGGTCTATCTCTATGTCTTCTATCTCCATCTCTCTACCTTTCTCTCCATTTCCTCAGCATTATGGCCAGTCCCACCTGTTCAACTATGCCATGGACATCCTCAACATGGTCTTCACTGGCGTCTTCACTGTGGAGATGATCTTTAAACTCATTGCCTTCAAACCTAGGGTGAGTCAGTCTGTGTGCCTTCCTCTCAACTCGCACCATAGACCAGTTATCTCACCCTCTCACCCCACTCTACCTCTACCAAGTATCTTCCCCTGTAATATTACCTTAACACTCCCCCCTCACCCTTTCCCCCCTCACCCCCCCCCCCCTCTATGTATCCCCCCTCCCTAACCTCTCCCTATCCACCCCCACCCCCCACACACACCCATGCTGGGCTTCATACCCTGGCCTGTAGGGGTATTTTGGGGATGCCTGGAACGTATTTGATGCCCTGGTGGTGATCGGCAGCGTAGTAGACATCATTCTCAGTCAGGTAGATGTGAGTATTATAACAGACCTGCCCTCATCCCTGCCTCTTCTCTTCCTTCCTTTCTTCCTGTCTTCCTTCCCTCACCTTTTTCTAGACTCACTCAAACCCCAGTCTGTTGACTCCTTGTCCTACTGTGGGACCTCTGTCAGGGCTGGCCACCATAGGTATGATGCATTACCTATGCTGGACTGATGCTGGACTGGTATTCTGTCTAGGTCTATGGTGGCCAGTTACTCAGTAATGTGTAGGCACTGTATCAGTGAGAGACTTATACAGTAAAGGGATGTAGAGGGTTCATAGCAGATCATAGTCAGAATTTCATTCACTGTTTCATATGCAAACCTGGGCCACTTAGAGGCATGCATACATTTTGCATTCTCCCAGACACAGTGCCTCTCAGACAATGCTTTTCTTTTTCCTGCTGTATATTTTGATGTTTTGTCTGTATTTTCACATATCTCTCTATCCTTCTCTCTCATTTTCTTCTTCTGTTCTCTCTCTGTTCTCTCCCCATCTCTTTGTGTCCTTGGGCTGGCGCTTACAGCACTATTTCGCCGATGCATGGAACACGTTTGATGCCTTAATTGTTGTTGGTAGCGTCGTTGACATTGCAATCACAGAGGTCAATGTAAGTAATTTTCATGCTGCTTGTCCTGTAGCACTATTGTAGGGAATGCATTGCAATAACGTCAGGGTTACATTCAAGATCCCAACATGTTTTCATGTCCCAGACATATTCATTAACTATCCTAGCTAGAGCCATAGCTCTAGCTATCTAGTTGTTAAGTAGCGTCCACCGTGTTGGAATAATGTTTTAATCTTGAATGCATGAGCCTTGGAGACCAAATGGCATGTGACATCTATATAAATATGATGACAATTGAGTCAGATCATTACCAAATTGGTATGATTTTCTAATGATATAAATTTCCCACCCGGGGGATCAATAAAGTACCTATCTATCTATCTATCTAGAACACTCCCAGGGTTATTGCAAGGCCTCCCTCCAATATGTTGTCTAGATTAGTGATCCCATGCTTGGTGCTGTTCTGTTACTCTGTTCTTTCCCTGTTTTGGAATTACAAATCTAAACACAAATATGAACTTACACACATACACATGCAGAGATTGTCTCACTACATGGTATATTTACATTTTACTAAATGAAACAATATACATGGTTATTTGATATCAATTAATTAAAATGTGTCTTTCTGGGATCTCCTTATTTTCTGGTGCTGATCAAAGTTGACCCGCATTATATTGGTGTTTTCTTTCTTCACCTGTGTAGAATTGTATGGCATGTTTGATGTACTGAATGTACTACTGTGTGTGGTAATCAGTACAAAACTACTGTGGTTGTGCTTTGCATGAATGGCAGATGATGGTGTGTCTTCAGTGTCAATACGGTTGCTTATGTAACATGTCTGTTTTGGATGTTCTCTTGATTCCATTTGTTTCAATAATGTTATGGATGGTTGATTGAATCAACAATAAAGAAATGTAATGACATTCTGAAGCAGTTGTTAGATAAGTAATTATGTCAATAACTATGTCAATGACTAATTTATGACCTCAATGATATGAGTGATGAAGAAGTGAAGTTGTTAGTGTTTAACCCAGACCTTTGGTTTCAAGGCCATCCCAGTGGTGAAGGTGATTGTGGACCCAGGGGTAAGAAACCCCTCCCAGTACCCCACTCTTCCTCATCGTCATCGTCGTCTCAGCACAGAGCTGTTTCTGTTGTCAGTCGTCACGTTCGTTTGCACGAAATATCATGTTCTGAAACCATATTCTTTGTTGAGGTTTTGTCTTGCCTGTTTTGTGGGCTGGTACCATGGGCAAGATCAGTTTTGGTTTGGGATCTTGCGTATGTTGAGCGTCATCTCTTTTTTGTGTTGTTTTGTTAATGTTTGACCTGGATCATACTGTAGATGTTGTGGTTTTGTCCAGGTTTGCGTGTGTCTGGACATTCTGGAGATGGGAGTGGAGTGCCTCTGTATGACTCCTAGTAGTGGGGACACTTGTCTTGGGTGGCTACTGTATGTGTGTGGGACGTGTTTGCATTGCATTCACACAAGTTAAGGACTGTTGCATGTTCCTCTACCTGAATGTGTACACACATACACAGAGGTGCTTGAACACACGTGCAATTACGTACACATCCACACGCACACACTGCGTGTTGATCTCTGGCCTGCTCCTAGCTGTGTGTTAAAGTAGCACTATCAGTCCTGTGGGTGTTCCACCTCCTCTTGCTCTCTCTCTCTCACTCTCTCTCTCTCTTTCTCTTTCTCTTTCTCTCAGAACACTGAGGACAGCGCTCGCATCTCCATCACATTCTTCCGTCTGTTTCGAGTCATGCGATTGGTCAAGCTGCTCAGCAGAGGGGAGGGCATCCGAACACTCCTGTGGACCTTCATTAAGTCCTTCCAGGTGAGAGAATAAATGCTTAGGTATAGGGTTACGAAGCTACCAGTAATTTACCAATGTTACCAGCATCGTCGCTAATTCTGGTCATTAACAGGTAATTTATGGTAACTTTGGTAATTTATACTTTAATAACTTTTTTTTTAAATTATTCATATACAGTATTCATTTTTAGATCTGTGTACATTTTCTGTGTCCATTTCTCCATGCTTTTCTAGTAGATAGACCATATTATGGTTCAAGAGGAAATTGCCTAATTAATGGAAAAAGTATCTAATCAACAATGACATTATTAACTAACTATATAAAAAAAATCACAACTGCCACCAGTATGACGGCAAAACATTTACAACAAAGACATATTGACATAATAAAATACATTCAAGTGTGTAAAAAAAAATATATAAAGAATATTTCACGCTGAATCCCTCATATTTAACACCAATGGTAATCACTGATCTAATGGTTTATATTTAGGATAATGTTTTGATTCATGAGCTGAAATAAAAGATCCCAGAAATTTTCCATACGCACAAAAAGCTTATTTCTAGCAAATGTTGCGCACAAATATGTTTCCATCCCTGTTAGTGAGCATTTCTCCATTTGCCAAGATAATCCATCCACCTGACAGGTGTGGGGTATCAAGAAGCTGATTAAACAGCATGATTATTACAGTTGGGGACAATAAAAGGCCACTCTAAAATGTTCAGTTTGTCACACAACACAATGCCACAGATGTCTCAAGTTTTGAGGGAGCGTGCAATTGGCATGCTGACTGCATGAGTGTCCACCAGAGCTGTTGCCAGATAATTGAATGTTCATTTCTCTACCACAAGCCACCTTACTTTACATTTACATTTTGCATTTGAGTCATTTAGCAGGCGCTCTTATCCAGAGCGACTTACAGGAGCAATTAGGATTAAGTGCCTTGCGCAAGGGCACATCAGCAGATTCTTCACCTAGTCAGCTTGGGGATTCGAACCAGCGACCTTTTGATTACGGGCCCAATGCTCTAACCGTAGGCTTCTTCTAACCCAGTTATTTCGACTTCAATACAGATAGTAATATGATTAGGCTACATCTTTACATAAAAAACCAAAGTCTGTCAGATTTCCAGTCATTTCAATTCATTTAATACCCCTTGATCTTCAAGAGTAGGACTTGGAAATATGGAAATATAGATTAGCCAAATTGTTTTACCTGAGCAAGGACTTATTAGCCTACTCTGTTGTTAAATGCTGTTCTAATAGAATGGCATGCTTTGAGCACTACTGAAAATAGCTATTTGCATTTGAAAAATGAATGCCACATGTTGCATTTGCTATAGGCATTTTTGTTGGTGACACTTTGATATCTCGATGATTTGCAGTGGCTTAAGTCTATCAAAACTGTGTTGAGTTTGAACATAATGTCCATTAGGCCTATGGATTTTTTTTTTTGATTGAGCAATAACAAGCCCTACTTGTGGTCTTCTTAAATTAAACTTGGTTTTGACAGTATGTGTAGTTTAGAAGGGAGGAACTCCCTCAAACCTTTATTCCATCCCCCTGGGCCACAGACATCAGTTCCAAAAGAAAGACATACAATTCCAAAAGAAACTTGAATGTTACCAAAATTCTGGCAGTTTACTGGTAAACTTTTTACGTAATACCCTCCCTTTAGGTAACAGTGGAGTCATGCAGACTGTAACCATACAGGTGAAGATGCTGAGTCAAACTACTAAAACGACATTATCTTTCTCTCTCTGGCATTCCTAGGCTCTTCCCTATGTTGCCCTTCTGATAGCCATGTTATTCTTCATCTATGCTGTTATTGGAATGCAGGTAACTGACATTTATTTAGTAAATGTTGAAATTACATTATGATTAGCTTACCAATAGCATTTATTTCTTCAATAACACACTGTGCTGTGTTTCAGGTGTTTGGAAAGATCGCCTTGGTAGACCACACACAGATTAACCGGAACAACAATTTCCAGACCTTTCCTCAAGCTGTCCTAATGCTCTTCAGGTATGTGTGTGTGACTTGTTTATTTATTATTATGGATGGTGAACAGTTGTGTTCGTTGTAGTCATAATATTACTGTTGTTGATGCTTCTCAGGTGTGCTACAGGCGAGGTGTGGCAGGAGATCATGCTGGCATGTCTGCCAGGGAAGCTGTGTGACTCAGAGTCAGACTACAACCCTGGAGAGGAGAGAACATGTGGCAGTGGATTCGCCATTATCTACTTCATCAGCTTCTACATGCTCTGCGCCTTCCTGGTACACACACACACAAACATACACACACATAATCACAGCATGTACACACACACAGGGTTGGGTATTTTACTTTGTAAAATTAATCCTTTACAGTTACTAGTCCAAAATTATAATCGGTAATGTAACTTTTGGATTTCACAAACTCAGTAATGTAATATGATTATTACTTTCCTCTTAAGAGGCATTAGAAGAAGATAAAAAGGATCCATCAAAGTGGTCTCTGACTTGTGGTCAGACTTGCTCAGGTGGAACAAACTTAAAGGTGTGCCTTTTTTCAATGCTGAATTGAATGTCATTGAGAAAAAATAAAGGTGGTCCCTTACTGACACTATGTTTACCTCTGTTTCAGATCATCAACCTGTTTGTTGCTGTCATCATGGATAACTTTGACTATCTGACACGTGATTGGTCCATTTTGGGCCCTCACCACCTGGATGAGTTTAAAAGGATCTGGTCTGAGTACGACCCTGAGGCCAAGTGAGTCTGCATTACCATCTACAAATACACACACACACACACACACACACACACACACCCCTACAGTCAATCATTTACATTGGTTCTCACTGTGTGTTGTTTCTGTATTTGGTGTTGCTTTCAGGAGTGTCTTGGTTTCAGTGTCTGTGTCACTGGGTCTCTTTCAGGGGCAGGATAAAGCATCTGGATGTGGTGACCTTGCTAAGACGCATCCAGCCTCCTCTAGGCTTCGGCAAGCTGTGTCCACACAGAGTGGCCTGCAAGGTGTGCCTTAACACCTAAACACACATTACACACCTATTACATAAGGTGTTCATATTGTGAACTCAATCTTGCCCTGGTTAACTCATATGTTACATGACCTTAACTCCTTTCAGAGACTGGTTGCAATGAACATGCCCCTGAACAGTGATGGCACGGTCATGTTCAATGCCACTCTGTTTGCCTTGGTGAGGACCGCTCTGAAGATCAAAACTGAAGGTGAGCAGTGCGTTCAACACAGCAGCAGCTGCTGTGGACATTCACCTTAATGTGAGAATGTGGCAGCTTGGCATTTCCTGGGAGCTAACACAGTGATGATGTCTGAATGAGTACATTCTATGAAGTCTATGGGACAGAATCATCACACAGTTTCTCTGATTGTGTATTTCCACTAAGGACTTACCCCGATGTTTTACCCACATTACCATAATCACTGTCGACACACTGGTGCTGTATTGGAAACACCCAATGAATGCACTCAAAATACTCTTATACCGTGGTCTGCTCAATTGCTGTCTTGATTGGTCCAAATCATTCACCAAGTGTTTGTTTCCTAGGCAACCTGGAACAGGCCAATGAGGAGTTGCGAGCGGTCATCAAGAAGATCTGGAAGAGGACCAGCATGAAGCTACTGGACCAAGTGGTGCCCCCCGCAGGTGGTCAGTAGAATGGCTCCAGCCTCCATGCGTCTGTGTTGTCTGTCAATAGTAACTGTACAGTAGATGCTACCTCATGGCTAGCCTGGCTAAAGAGAGACTTCCTTATGTCAGACTGCCCTGTGTACCCACACATGCTCATTTGTTATGTACACTTTAATCATATAAATGCACTGTGCAAAACTACATGCATAAGCAGTGTTATTACTTACAGTTGAAGTCAGAAGTTTACATACACTTAGGTTTAAGTAATTAAAACTCATTTTTCAACCGCTCCACAGATTTCATGTTAACAAACTATAGTTTTGGCATGTCGGTTAGGACATCTACTTTGTGCATGACACAAGTTATTCTTCCAACAATTGTTTACAGACAGATTATTTCACTTATAATTCACTATATCACTATTCACTTGGGGCCCTGGGTCACTAATTCCAGTGGGTCAGAAGTTTACATACACTAAGTTGACTGTCCCTTTAAACAGCTTGGAAAATTCCAGAAAATGATGTCATGGCTTTAGAAACGTCTGATAGACTAATTGACACATGGGACAAAGATCGTACTTTTTGGAGAAATGTCCTCTGGTCTGATGAAACAAAAATAGAACTGTTTGGCCATAATGACCATTGTTATTTTTGGAGGAAAAAGGGGGAGGCTTGCAAGCCGAAGAACACCATCCCAACCGTGAAGCACGGGGGTGGCAGCATGATGTTGTGGGGTTGCTTTGCTGCAGGAGGGACTGGTGCACTTCACAAAATAGATGGCATCATGAGGAAGGATAATGATGTGGATATATTGAAGCAACATCTCAAGACATCAGTCAGGATGTTAAAGCTTGGTCGCAAATGGGTCTTCCAAATGGACAATGACCCCAAGCATACTTCCAAAGTTGTGGCAAAATGGCTTAAGGACAACAAAGTCAAGGTATTGGAGTGGCCATCACAAAACCCTGACCTCGATCCTATAGAAAAATTGTGGGCAGAACTGAAAAGGTGTGTGCGAGCAAGGAGGCCTACAAACCTGACTCAGTTACACCAGTTCTGTTAGGAGGAAATGGGCCAAAATTCACCCAACTTATTGTGGGAAGTTGTGGAAGGCTACCCGAAACGTTTTAAATTTAAAGGCAATGCTACCAAATACTAATTGAGTGTATGTAAACTTCTGACCCACTGGGAATGTGATGAAAGAAATAAAATATTAAATAAATTATTCTCTCTACTATTATTCTGACATTTCACATTCTTAAAATAAAGTGGTGATCCTAACTGACCTAAGACAGGGAATTTTTACTAGGTTTAAATGTATTTGGCTAAGGTGTATGTAAACTTCCGACTTCAACTGTATGTACTGTGTGTGTGATCAGGGTGGTGATCCTACGCTCCAGGCTGACATGCAACGAAGCTTTCCCTCAGCAGTGGTATTAACTAACAGCATATACTCAGCAGTCACACCTTGAAAATAAACAGTTTGCATAGACTCATTATTGACAGACAGTTGAGTCTTCACTTCCTGTTTTTGTGTGTGAATAGCTGTAAAAGACCCAGTTGTTAGACCTCAGATAAGAGCATGATCAGTTAGGGGAGCAGACAGAAACTGCAGACACTTAAGTTCTGAGAAACTCACCTTATCTCACTCTCTCTTTCCCTCCACAGTGTGCTCAAATGCTCATTGCAGCCTGACTCTGGGGCTTCATATTGATACTCAGGCCAGGTTCAGTCTTATATGGCTCCCTATTCACTTTATTGTGCACTAAGCAGTGCACTGAATAGGAAGGGAATATGGTGCCATAGGACGCAGACTCGCAGCACCCATGTGTTTCTGTGAAATGCCATGCTGAACTGTTGTTCTGTATACTGCTTGGTTAACCTGAGCCATACTGTCCTATACAGTCTGGAGTGTTGTGCTGTGTTGTACTATGCTGATGATGACCAACCTGCAGTGTTCTTCACTGTGCCATAGTTTGCTGAAACCATTATTTGTGGTGTTTTATTTTCATCGCTATCCTTTGCTGCACTATGCTTTCTACTTTAGCTCTGATGCTTGGCTTGTTCTAGCATTGCATGCTCTGTTATAGTTTACTAACTCCTTTTGATCACTCTCTCTCTTTCTGGGCAAGCTTCTCTCCTCCCCAGCTTTCCCTCCTCCTCTTCCCCCTCTTCCATAGTCTCTTCTGCTCTCTCCCTCTCTCTGCCGTCCGGAATTTCCTGCAGCAATTCTGCTTTTGGCCGGTGGCATGGAACTAGAGTTGCCTCTTTCTCCTGTGCTCTAGCTGTCCCAGTCTGCTTACTAACTAACTGAGTGACACAGATCGCTGCTTCCCTGTTCAGTACTGCTTCCCTGTTCAGTACTGCTTCCCTGGCCTGAACGTCGCTGAGATATACTTCTCTCTCTGCTGTAGTTTTCTTGTTAGATGCTTATCTCTGTACTGTAGCTAAGCCTTAGGTACTGTAGGTGGATGTGTAGCTGTGTGGTAGACTCGTATGCTGAGTAAGATGTGGCTGTGTTGGTTTGATAGAAAACAAAAGTTGCATCGCTTCATGTCAGGATTTTGTAGTATGACTGCATTGAGTTGAGGCTAGTGTCTGTTTGGCTGTTTACAATTCTAGGTTTCAGAACTGTTAATATTTTGCCAGATACTCTAATGCAGGGATGGGCAACTTTGATGTGGGTGGGGGCCACAACAAATCTGAACTCATCATGAGGGGACACTGTGGCTAGCTGGTCTTTCTTTCCACATTTTGTTTCGTTACTGCCTTATTCTAAAATGGGTTAAAACATATATATTCCTCATCAATCTACACACATTACCCCATAACAGGTGTTTAGATGATTTTGCAAAGAAAAATGGAATATCACATTTACATAGGTATTCAGACCCTTTACCCAACACTTTGTTGAAGCACCTTTGGCAGCGATTACAGCCTCAAGTCTTCTTGGGTATGACGCTACAAGCTTGGCACACCTGTATTTGGGGGGGTTCTCCCATTCTTCTCTGCAGATCCTCTCAAGCTCAGTCAGGTTGGATGGGGTGCGTTGCTGCACAGCTAATTTCAGGTCTCTCCAGAGATGTTCGATCGGGTTCAAGTCCGGGCTCTGGCTGGGCCACTCAAAGACATTCAGAGGCTTGTCCCAAAGCCACTCCTGCATTGTCTTGGCTGTGTGATTAGGTTCATTGTCCTGTTGGAAGGTGAACCTTCGCCCCAGTCTGAGGTCCTGGCACAGGTTTTCATCAAGGATCTCTATGTACTTTGCTCCGTTCATCTTTCCCTCAATCCTGACTAGTCTCCCAGTCCCTGCCTCTGAAAAACATCGATGCTGCCATCACCATGCTTCACCGTAGGGATGGTGCCAGGTTTCCTCCATAAGTGATTCTTGGCTTTTAGGCCAAAGAGTTCAATCTTGGATTCATCAGACTAGAGAATCTTGTTTCTCATGATCTGAGAGTCCTTTAGGTGCCTTTTGGCAAAATCCAAGTGGGCTGTCATGTGCCTTTTACTGAGGAGGGGCTTCTGTCTGTCGTAAAGGCCTGATTAGTGGAGTGCTGCAGAGATGGTTGTTCTTCTGGAAGGTTCTCCCATCTCCACAGAGGAACTATGGAGCTCTGTCAGAGTGACCTTCGGGTTCTTGGTCACCTCCCTGACCAAGGCCCTTCTCCCCCCGATTGCTCAGTTTGGCCGTGTGGCCAGCTTTAGGAAGAATCTTGGTGGTTCCAAACTTCTTCCATTTTAGAATGATGGAGGCCACTTTGTTCTTGGGGATCTTCAATGCTGTAGAAATCTTTTGGTACCCTTCCCCAGATCTGTGCCTCGACACAATTCTGTCTCGGAGCTCTACGGTTTCTGCTCTGACATACACTGTCAACTTTGGACCTTATATAGACAGGTTTGCTTACTGCCCCAATAGATCCACAGACGATGCAATTGCCATCGCACTGCCCTATCCCATCTGGACAAGAGGAATACTTATGTAAGAATGCTGTTCATTAACTATAGCACAGCATTCAACACCATAGCACCCTCCAAGCTCATCATTAAGCTTGGGGCCCTGGGTCTGAACCCCGCTGTGTTTAACTTGGTCCTGGACTTCCTGACAGGCCACCCAACAGGTGGTGAAGGTAGGAAACAACACCTACACTTCGCTGATCCTCAACACAGGGGCCCCACAAGGGTGCGTGCTCAGCCCACTCTTGTACTCCCTGTTCACCCATGACTGCGTGGCCAAGCACGCCTCCGACTCAATCATCAAGTTTGCAGACGACAGAACAGTAGTAGGCCTGATTACCAATAATGATGGGACAGCCTACAGGAAGGCGGTGAGGGCCCTGGGAGTGTGCCAGGAAAATAACCTCTCACTCAATGTCAACAAAACAAAGTAGCTGATTGTGGAAACAGCAGAGGGAGCACGCTCCTATCCACATCGACGGGACCACAGTGGAGCAGGTGGAAAGCTTCAAGTTCCTCGGCGTACACATCACTGACAATCTGAAATTGTCCACCCACACAGACAGTGTGGTGAAGAAGGCGCAATAGCGCATCTTCAATCTCAGGAGGCTGAAGAAATTTGATTGATTGAGCAGATTTTTTTTTTTTTATAAGGCTGTAACATGTTAAAAGGGGAAGGAAAGGGAAAGGGGGGATACTAGTCAGTTGTACAACTGAATGCATTCAACTGAAATGTGTCTTCCGCATTTAACCCAACCCCTCTGAATCAGAGAGGTGCGGGGGGCTGCCTTAATCAACATCCACGTCTTCGGCGCCCGGGGAACAGTAGGTTAAAAAAAGTAAATATATACTAGCTCGGAAGAGTTAGTATGGGAGTGGTATGGTACATTTGTGTGTCTTCCGGCCAAGTGTTATTTCCCAGGATGCTGTGCGGCATGGTGCAGTGCTGACAGTGGAGGCGTTTGTGTGGTCTGTTCACTCAGATGACGAGGTAACCGTGGGGAAGTTCTATGCCACCTTCCTGATACAGGACTACTTCAGGAAATTCAAGAAACGCAAAGAGCAAGGCCTGGTGGGAAGACACTCATTCTCCAGCCTGAACTCCACCATCGCCCTCCAGGTGAGTCTCAACTGCTGTACTGTTCTGTACTGGACTGTACCATTCTACCTCCTTTAGAGTTGTCAACACTAACCAAACTCCCACTATTATGGCCAATCTGTGTACACAGTATGTAACACAACAAGTCAATTTATTTTAACTGCAGATACTGTACAATTTAAAAGATAATAACCTTTGAAACTAACTGATGATAGGACTTACAAACCAAAATATGTTGCTATTTTAGTAAGATAATACATTAATAAGGGTAAACAATATGTAACTGCTAGTTAGCGATTGGTTGAATCACACTATTAGTGCTTTGTCCAATCACCGCTGGACATCTGCAAAGCAGCAGGCCACTGCACCTGACCACAATGCTGCTT
Organism: Thymallus thymallus; assembly: GCA_023634145.1. Classification (NCBI taxonomy): domain Eukaryota; kingdom Metazoa; phylum Chordata; class Actinopteri; order Salmoniformes; family Salmonidae; genus Thymallus; species Thymallus thymallus. The sequence continues at coordinate 22,991,745 of CM042399.1, forward strand.
CCCTGGCCTGCACTTTGCTATGTCACCTCTGGCCATGCTTACAGCTGCAGACTATCCCATTTATTATCTGCTTCTAGAGAAAATTAGAGATAAAGAGAATGTTGTTCCTAAGAAATTACTTTGTTTGGTATCAACTCTGGATTAGCAGTGCTGTGCACACTCACCCTGATTAACAAAGTACCTCTTCAGTCTGATTAACAAAGCACCTCCCTACCCTGATTAACAAAGCACCTCCTCAGTCTGATTAACAAAGCACCTCCTCAGTCTGATTAACAAAGCACCTCCTCACCCTGATTAACAAAGCACCTCCTCAGTCTGATTAACAAAGCACCTCCTCAGTCTGATTAACAAAGCACCTCCTCAGTCTGATTAACAAAGCACCTCCTCACCCTGATTAACAAAGCACCTCCTCAGTCTGATTAACAAAGCACCTCCTCAGTCTGATTAACAAAGCACCTCCTCAGTCTGATTAACAAAGCACCTCCTCAGTCTGATTTGTCTGTGTTTACTTTACTGTATGTGTCTCACCTTATGCTTCAGTTCACGTGTGTGTGTGTGTGTGTGTGTGTGTGTGTGTGTGTGTGTGTGTGTGTGTGTGTGTGTGTGTGTGTGTGTGTGTGTGTGTGTGTGTGTGTGTGTGTGTGTGTGTGTGTGTGTGTGTGTGCTGCTCTCTTGTCGTTGTTGCAGGCCGGCCTCCGCACACTGCATGATATTGGGCCCGAAATCCGCCGAGTTATATCATGTGACCTGCAAGACGAGGGCCTTGTAGACATTAATGCAGAAGAAGATGACAAGATTTATAGAGTAAATCACTGTCCCAGTTCATTCAATAGATGCACTTGATTTAACTCATCCGACACGTAGAGTTTATTTTTTTTACAGCCAATGGAATGGTCCCACACTCAGTTCACGTGGTTGCTGGATGAGCTAAATCAAGTGCCCCAATTAATACAGTTACTTTGTTGGTCCACTGTTTGGCCAGTGGGAAGAGCTTGCTTGCCTATTGACTCAGTCACATCAGGTATTTCACTCTGAGATGTTGATAATGATGTTGACAATAATGTAAATTATTATTGTAATATTATTAGTCTGTCATTTCAAGTGTATGATTTGCTAGAGGAATCGGACTAGTTTAAAGATGATAACACTCATATTGCCTGATAACTCAGAACACACAGACGAATATACTTATTCAACCCAGTGGTTTTAAAGTCACTCCTCTTACATAAAATGTTTTGCACACAAACCTTCACTAAATGCACTGTTAATTTTATACCTTCATTATCTGTTGAACATAATTTAGTGAAGATTGTAATTAAAACATCAATGACAGTGCCTTACCACCAGGACAGACCCAAAGTCAGAGGTTAACTTTAGTCACTGTGTTTTATGGTCGCCTGTACTGACCCGAGTGTCGTCTCTACAGAAGAACGGCGTGCTGTTCGCCAACCACACCAATCACGTTAACGGGGACCACCGGGGTTCAGTCACCCAGCGGCCCCTCCAGGTCCCACCTCCTTCCTGCCATGCCGCCGTGGAGCCCTCCCAGGTCGGCTCTGAGGAAGGGGCAGGCGACCCCCACCCCTACAACCACTACTACCCCAAATCCCCCATGTCCTCCAACGCCAACCTCAACAACGCCAACGTGCCCACTGTGTCCTCCCTGACCAAAGTGGGGCAGCGCCGCTGCCTCCACCGCAAGCACTTGTCTGCTAATGGGTCACCGTCCTCCAGCTCACACCATAAGAGTGTTGACTTCGACACCCTCACCACGGTCCAGTCTGCAAGGTAACTTAGGATGCTGCTTTAATGGCTAGGTCTCCCTAGTAAAAGAGCTCTCTTAACCTCAAAGGGACTTCCTGGTTATATGGTTCTCTCCATTTTTAATGCAGTAGTCAATAAATGTATGCACTGGGAAAAAAAAACGTACAATTGTAAGGAAAAACATTTTCACAACCATTTTTTGTTGTTTTCCCAACCCAATCCTATTGCAGCTAGTTGCCTTACAATTGTATGATGAATCAACATATTTGCTTTTACCATGTGTTAATGAACTAGGGGATTATTGTAGGTTTGAATTCAATTCAGTTCTCAGAACAAGAATAGACTGACGAGTTTCAGAAGAAAGTTATTTGTTTCTGGCCATTTTGATCATGTAATCGAACCCACAAATGCTGATGCTCCAGACACTCAAATAGTCTAAAGAAAGCCAGTTTTATTGCTTCTTTAATCAGCACAACAGTTTTCAGATGTGCTAACATAATTGCAAAAGGGTGATCAATTAGCCTTTTAAAATTATAAACTTTTTAGCATTAGCTAACACAACGTGCCATTGGAACACAGGAGTGATGGTTGCTGATAATGGGCCTCTGTACGCCTATGTAGATATTCCATAAAAAATCAGCCGTTTCCAGCTACAATAGTCATTTACAACATTAACAATGTCTACACTGTATTTCTGATCAATTTAATGTTATTTTAATGGACAAAATCATTGCTTTTCTTTCAAAAACAAGGACATTTCTAAGTGACCCTAAACTTTTGATGGTAGTGTATCACAAATCCTGGCCTTTCATAGAATGGATCTTATTATCATAGAATGGATATTTTCAGCACCATTCATTCTTGTACGACTAAGAGCTCTTTATATAGAAATCCTGGAATTGTGTGTATCTATCAGCAACACACACACACTCCAGACCTATTCATTTTATGACCATTATTATTTCTGTTAGTCTCACATTACAGATTGTGTCTTGTCTTTGTCATTGCATGCCCTTCCCCTCCCCTGTCCCAAATACAAATTCCCTTGACCACCACGTGCTTGCTTGGACAGGAGGCTCTACTATGAGACCTACATTAGGTATGTGTGTGAAACTACTGTATCACCCTTTAATGACCCCAATCTCGCATTGGTTTATATGATCTGCTTTACTGATATACTATTGTTTACAGTTGTAAACCATTTGATGAATTAATCTGTATCTTTTTTTAAATGCATGGCTTTCGTCTGTGATCTGTTTGTACAGTGTTTGCTGTACATTTATGTCACATGTTCAATCCGTTTCCTCAGTCACCCCTTAAAAATGCTTCTGGTTGAACTTTGACCTTTTGACCCCAGGTCAGAATCAGGGGGTGTTTTGTACCCAACCATCTGTAGAGAGGAGCCAGGCGGGGCAGACAGTGATGATGACAAGGGCTCAGGAGAATACTTCAGCGGGGAGGAGTACCAGGAGGATGACATCATGTTGCACAAAGACAGGTATCTCCTCTCCTCTCCTCTCCTCTCCTCTCCTCTCCTCTCCTCTCCTCTCCTCTCCTCTCCTCTCCTCTCCTCTCCTCTCCTCTCCTCTCCTCTCCTCCTCTCTCTTCTACTCTACTCTACTCTACTCTACTCTACTCTACTCTAATCTACTCTACTCTACTCTACTCTACTTTACTCTACTCTACTGCACTTTACTCTATCAATACCTGTCCAGATGTGGCTGCTGTTGACAAGGTCGTTGTTTACTGATGTTGTTGTCTGATTGTTGTTCAGGATGCCCCATAAGGAGTTTCAAGACCCTCAAACTGACTTTGACACAAATGCATCGAGGGGTTACCAACAACTGGATAGTCTCTATGAAGATGACCAGCAACCCATTTACCAGGATGGTGGGCGGTCGCCGAAGCGACGGTTGTTCCCCTCTACACCCCAGGGTGAAGTCCCTTGGTTACCATAGTGATTAAATCAGGGGTGCCACTGATTGGCTGATAAAGATGATGATGGAACACTCAAAGTGCTTTATATTGTATTAAGATCAATAGATGTAAATGATAGGTGTCTCTCCTGTGTTTAAACCTCCAGCACCCCACAGACCCTCGTTCAACTTTGAGTGTCTGCGGAGACAAAGCAGTCAGGATGATGACATCCCCTTGACCCCTTCTGTTCCCCATCGAACAGCTCTACCCCTGCATCTGATGCAGCAACAGGTGGGTACCAATGAACCAAACCGATGGCTACCCATATGCACTGAAAGACTTACTCTTACACAATTAGCTTACAAAAGATTGACACAACTCACTGCACATACACACAAACATGTGTGAGTCTTAATTTAGGCAATGAATTAAAGGTATGTGTATGTGGTTTGACCTCCGTGACCCCTCCTCTTCTCCTGTTGCCTAGGTGATGGCAGTGGCTGGCCTGGACTCCAGCAGAGTCCAGCGTCTCTCTCCGACACGCTCTCTCCGTTCTTGGGCCACGCCCCCCACCTCCCCCATCAGCAGGGACCACTCCCCCTACTACACACCCCTCATCCAGGTACGTGTGTGTGTACGTTTATGATTGTAAATGTGTTGATACATTTTTGTGTGTGTGTGTGTTTGTGTGTATCCAGGTGGACTGGCGTGGTCCGGGCAGTGTTAGCAGCACCCCTGGCTCTGTGAGAAGAAGCTCCTGGTACACTGACACCCCGGAAGCCCCTTTGAGCCGCACCTACTCCCCCTCACAGCTCCAGATCCCCTCAGAGTACCGCAGGCAGTACCACCAGAAGATAGGCAGCGCCAACAGCCTAGTTGAGGCCGTGAGTAGCCCTGACACACACACACACACACACTGGGATTGATTGATTTAATGATTTCCCACTCTTTTCTGTTTCAGGTGTTGATTTCAGAGGGACTGGGGAAATACGCCATGGACCCCAAATTTGTGGCGGTGACTAAGCATGAGATCGCGGACGCCTGCGAGATGACCATCGACGAGATGGAGAGTGCCGCCAGCAACCTGCTGAATGGCAATATGGGTAACGGGGCGGGGGCACCCGGGGCCACTGACACAGTGACGGCCACGAACCTCAGGGACCGTAATCTCCATGACTACAGTGATGAGGAGCCGGACACAAGTGTGAAATGTGAGGAGGATCTGACTGATGAGATGATATGCATCAGCACCCTATAGTAGTCACTCACACTAGACACAGGCTGCGTCTGACATGGCACCCTAGACCTTGTGAAATGCACTTGTGCACTATATAGGGAGAGATGTGCCTTTTGGATGCAGCCACAGCAATCCAACAAACAAACAAACAAACAACAGAACAAGGTGCCTTTCTTTCTGTGGAAGGAATGGATGGATGGAAACACTGCCAGCTACAGAGGAGTGGAGGGATGGAGGGACACCCTAGGGATCCAACTACAGAGGAGTGGAGGGATGGAGGAACACACTGCCAGCTACAGAGGAGTGGAGGGGTGGAGGGACACGCAAAGGATCCTTCTACAGAGGAGTGGAGGGATAGAGGGACACGCTAAGGATCCAACTACAGAGGAGTGGAGGGATGGAGGCACACACTAAGGATCCAACTACAGAGGAGTTCCACCCCTTCCTTTCTCTCTGTCTGGCAAAACCCAGTGAAACAGAGAGTGAGATATAAGTAGGGGTTGTCCCGTAGGGGATGCAGTAATGCTGGGTTTGTGATGCACTCAGGATGAGTAGGATTAGTTTCACCCCCTCAATGACTTCAGACATAAAATCACATATCAGTGACACCACATTCCAATCCTCAGGCATATCCCCCCTGCCTCCCATTTGCCTTACCCTCTGCACATAGATACTGAGAATAGTGAGTCATAGTTGTAGTGGTGGCCATTTTACAGACCACTTTTTGAAACTGTGAACAACCAACACACAAGAAAACAGTGTACTCTAATATCAAACACTCATTCCTGCCCAACCAATCAATCTTCAGGGATGACAGGGTTCCGATAGATAGACACATGTACAGGTAAGGACACTAGCAGCCATGTTGTTTTAGTGAACGGTAAAAGCTATTAAGTTGTAGATATTTTTTTAAACAAGTAAGAAAAATAAACTATAGAAAAGAGACTTTATATTTTGATAATTATGAATTGTTACAGTTATATCAATATCGTCCCCATGCCTATGAAATAGATATGTATTGTTTTATTTGTGAATTAATATGATAATGTTGTCGCCTTTTTTCCGCTAGAATGCATTATGATTTAAGCATAGCAGTTTGAGGAGAATAATGTTGATTTACTATGATGTCAAAAAGAGCTGCTTTCTCTGAAGTGTACGTACAGTATGGTTCTACAGAAGTAGGGTTTGCCATCTACAATTTACCAGCTTAGCTCACTGCCAACAGAAAAAAAACAGTTTCAGGTTACATTGATGACAACTGTGTTTCATTGTGTATTGTACAGCACGAGAGCATTTTAACTGTTTACTGTGTTACTGTGCTTCTTCTTCAACTGGGTACTGTCATGGAAATGTGTTCATGTCCTGTCAACCTTTACAGTATGTGTAATGAAAGGGCTCCTTCAAAAAACACCAAATGGGAAAATATAGGCTTTGAAGACACATAGCTTTGGCCAATAAAACTGTATGATTAATATGCATTTTCCAAACATGTAAAGTCAAGTTTAACAGAAAACCATGTCATGTCAGGGATCTTTGTGAAATGGCGTTACGAAATGTAAATTCCTTACTAATGGAATATAGTGTTTACAACTACTAGGGTTTCCTCAGCGTAACTACCAGCTTTCTCTCGACACAGAACAATGCTCTCAGTTCAACACATGAATGATGGAAGGCACTCAGTGGGGTTTTATCTAGAAGGGTTAATACAGCTTTTGTCAAAATTTACTTTTCGTATAGCAGGTTAGAAGTTACGGTTAAGGTTAGCAAAAATGCAAAAAATAATCCCTTTTGACATCAATTTGACAAAAGCTGTATCCCGTCTAGAAATGACCACTCAGTGAGTGTTTGGGGTTCAAATCCTGATATAACGGTATGCATGCATGCCTTCCAGGACCCTTAATAATACCTACTGCACTATAGATTATATCACTGGTTCAAAAACATTTCAAATGAAATTTGATGGTGCGATTGTACTTTTCCTGGGGCTGTGTTTGTGGTTATCGAGACCTTTGAGTCAGAGATCTGCCAATTGATATGTGAAGATATATTCCACTAAATTTGACTAAATCATCTTTATTTATACTGTTTGCAAGTGAGAAGAACAAAAACTAAATTGAAACACAAAAGGATGGTTATACAACTTGTGCAATTCACAGCTACATTTTTTGTACTACTTCTGTTGTGTAAAAACCTGTACAGAATGTGAAGATTCACTGTACTTGAAGAGGCCTGCTTTCTACCCGCTAACATTACAGCTGATTCCACTTTGTAGCAGATTAGTTTTACCTTCAAATTTTATACTGTTGAAACTCCTTTTTTTGTACATTTCCTTTATTCTCTTGAATATTTGCCTGGAATGCTGATGATTTTGTAATGATCACAACTGAATAAACTCTCTCCGAGTCACTCAATGGCTCCAGATGACAGTATCTGTGCTATATGTACTAAACGGCAGGAATTTGCCAAACAAAAAATATGGACTCTACATATGATTAAAAAAATCAAAAATTACCATCACAGCTGTTAGTGAATGTGTAAAATACAGGGTGCAAAGCGATGATGTAAGACTTTGGTAATATTCTTCATTTAAAACGTAGTCAAAAGCTAACACCTAACACTAACATGGGGGTTAATACTACTTTACCATAATACTCTGCTGATCTCTTATGTGTAAAAAAAAATACCCAGAGGAGTTGATCAAATCATATAGTTTACCCTCTGGGAAATTATTTAGTGTTATTTATTATTTATTTCATTAGTAATAATTGTTTTGTACTAGTGCCCCTTATCCAACCTCTGGTTGTCAACTGAAGAGATAATGTAATAGCTTCTCGTAAATCAGGACCTTTCATGAGTTGGGCTCTGGGATGGTGCAACTGTTGTGCATCTGTGTGTATGGTTGCTTGTGGGGGAAAGGAGCTGTGTGTGTGTGTGTGTGTGTGTGTGTGTGTGTGTGTGTATGTATCCCACAACTGTTGCGAGGGAGTAAAATACTTTAGGGACAATATAGGATGAACCACAATAATTGTTTGCTAAAATAAGAATATTTGGCTGTAGCAGAAGGTAGTTTGTTCGCCGAAGGGCTGGAGAACGGTACGCAAATGAGTGTCTGCAGGCAACAGTGAAGCATGGTGGAGGTTCCTTGCAAGTTTGGGGCTGCATTTCTGCAAATGGAGTTGGGGATTTGGTCAGAATTAATGGTCTCCTCAATGCTGAGAAGTACAGACAGATTCTTATCCATTAGGAATGCAGTCTGACCATCACATAATTGGCATATATATTACTCTTACAGAATTTCCACGTGGGTGAGGATATTGGAAATTTAATCAAAGATTACTGGATGATAACTTGTTTTTAACTTGGACAAAATAATTTATAACAGACTTTTTCCAACATAACATAGGTACAGCAGATCTCCTTATTGTATGGGATACTTTTAAATGTGCCTTTAGAGGCCATGCAATTCAGTACTCATCTATAAAACAAAAGCAATTCAGGTCAAAAGAGTGCATATTAACAAAATAAATTGAAGGACTAGTAGTACAGATCGATAGTAATAAAAACTGTACCATTGAGGCTCAGAGTAAGTTAGAGGAAAAACAAAAATAAATGGAGGAACTTATTCAAGAAAGATCAAGTGTAATATATTATAATAATAAAGCGAACTGGATGGAATATGGGAATTTTTTCAACATTTTCAACATAGAAATGCTACCAAAAAAAATGTACTGAAACTTACAAATGATGGAGTCACTCATGACTCAACAAACAAGATTTTGAAAGAGGAAGTAAAGTACTTTAAGCACATTTTTTTGTTTCAGACTCCTCCATCTCCACTAACCGAAACTAATGATTCCTAATGATAATGTAAAATTAATATCTGTACAGAAAGACTCATGTGAAGGCCAAATTACAGAGGAACTTCTTGATGCTATCAAAGCCTTTAAGTCCGGGACAACTCCAGGGCTCGATGGCATACCAGTGGAGGTATACCAAACCTTTTTTGATATACTCAGAGTACCACTATTAGCATGTTTTAACCACTCCTATATAAATGGTAGATTACCGGACACTCAACAAGAAGGTCTGTTATTACTGAAACAGGATCCAAGCAGTATATATAAAGATCCAGTCCATTTAAAAAATTGGAGGCCTCTTATACTTCAGTGTTGTGATGCTTAGCGCATAGAATTAAAAAGGTATTGTTGGATATTATTAATCCTAATCAGACAGGTTTTTTACATGGACGATACATTGGCGATAATATAAAACACGTACTGGAAACAATAGAACACTATAAAACATCTGTGAAACCAGGCCTGCTATTCATAGCTGACTTAGAAAAGGCTTTTGATAAAGTACGACTGGAGTTTATATATAAATGCCTGGAATATTTCAATTTTGGAGAATCTCTTATAAAATGGGCTAAAGTTATGTATAGTAACCCCAGGTGTAAAATAGTAAATAATGGCTACATCTCAGAAAGTTTTAAACTGTCAAGAGGAGGAAAACAGGTTGTCCACTGTCTGCATATCTATTTATTATTGTCGTCGAAATGTTAGCTGTTAAAATTAGATCCAACAATAAGATTAAGGGATTAGAAATCCATGGCTTAAAAACAAAGGTGTCATTGTACGCTGATGATTCATGCTTTCTTTTAAATCCACAATTGAAATCCCTCCACAGCCTCATAGATGATCTAGATACTTTTTCTAACCTCTGGATTAAAACCAAATTATGATAAATGTACTATATTACGTATTGGATCACAAAAAAATTAAACAAGTTTACCAATAAAATGGTCTGACGGGGATGTGGACATACTCAGTATACCTATCCCGAAAGAAAGAAATTATCTCACCCCAATACATTTTTATAGGAAGTTAGCAAAAAAAGATAAGATCTTGCTACCATGGAAAGGAAAACACCTGTCTATTTGTGGAAGAATCACCCTGATTAACTCTTTAGTTATATCACAGTTTACCTATTTGCTTATGGTTTTGCCTACACCTAGCGACCTGATTTTTAAATTATATGAGCAAAAAATATTACATTTTATTTGGAATGGCAAGCCAGACAAAATTAAAAGGGCCTATTTATATAATGAATATGTATTCGGAGGGCAGAAATGATTAAACATTAAAGCATTAGACCTCTCACTAAAGGCATCAGTCATACAAAAGTTATACTTAAATCCAACATGGTTCTCTAGTAAATTAGTAAGAATGTCTCACCCCATGTTAAAAAATTGCCTTTTTCCATTTATTCAGATTACAACCGCTCAAGGTATAATCTTTGTAAATTATATCACAAATAGGACTGGTGGAGTTATGTCACACATGCAGCTAACACAGACATATGGAAATGTCTGCTATACCCAAAATTGGTTAATGAAAATTGTGCTAAATAAAAATACATACCAGTTCTATTTACATAAGGGCCAAAAAATTGACAGCTGCAAAATAGTTGGGAAAAGATTTTCGATGTACCGATTCCATGGCACATGGTTTATGAATTGACATGCAAAACGTAGTCAAAAGCTAACACTAACATGGGGGTTAATACTACTTTACCATAATACTCTGCTGAAATAATCAATAGATTAAAGCTTCATACAAAACATACTTCATTTAAGGCAGTGTATTGCAGGCACACTTCAATCAAGACAACATACTTCATCAAGACACTTTCATGACTGGCAAGGTGGAATTTTTTTATTTAAATTATTATACAAAATTCTTGCAACCAATAGAATGTTATATATATTGGGGATACAATCTTCCCAGCTCTGCAGATTTTGCTGCGAGGAGGCAGAGTCATTAGATCATTTATTTTGGTATTGTCCATATGTAGCTCGTTTTTGGTCACAGGTCCAGGAATGGCTGAAGAATTGCAACATTTACCTTTACAATCGGTGGAAACTCTGAGAATAGAAAGGTTCCGTACTTTTGTGAAGCATCACAGCACAGTTGAGAAATGTATGGCAAATAAAAATCCAATATGGATGGTGTTAAGAGATAGATGGGAGGGGTTGAATGGCGGTACCACGTTCATCTGTACAAACAATAGTATGCAAGTATAAACCACGCAGCCATCATACCACTCAGGAAGGAGACGCGTTCTGTCTCCTAGAGATGAATGTACTTTGGTGCGAAAAGTGCAAATCAATCCCAGAACAACAGCAAAGGACCATGTGAAGATGCTGGATGAAACAAGTACAAAAGTATCTACAGTATATCCACAGTAGAACGAGTCCTATATCAACATAACCTGAAAGGTCGATCAGCAAGGAAGAAGCCACTGCTCCAAAACCGCCATAAAAAAGCTAGACTATGGTTTGCAACTGCACATGGGGACAAAGATCTTACTTTTTGGTCCTCTGGTCTGATGAAACAAAAATAGAACTGTTTGGCCATAATGACCATCGTTATGTTTGGAGAAAAAAGGGGGAGGCTTGCAAGACGAAGAACACCATCCCAACCGTGAAGTACGGGGGTGGCAGCATCATGTTGTGGGGGTGCTTTGCTGCAGGAGGGACTGGTGCACTTCACAAAATAGATGGCATCATGAGGAAGGAAAATTTGTGGATATATTGAAGCAACATCTCAAGCCATCAGTCAGGAAGTTAAAGCTTTGTCGCAAATGGGTCTTCCAAATTGACAATGACCCCAGCATACTTTCAAAGTTGTGGCAAAATGGCTTAAGGACAACAAAGGCCATCACAAAGCCCTGACCTCAACCTTATAGAAAATTTGTGGGCAAAACTGAAATAGCGTGTGCGAGCAAGGAGGCCTACAAACCTGACTCAGTTACACCAGTTCTGTCAGGAGGAATGGGCCAACATTTATTGGGGAAGCTTGTGGAAAGCTACCCGAAACATTTGACTCAAGTTAAAACAATTTAAAGGCAATGCTACAAAATACTAATTGAGTGTACTTCTGACCCACTGGGAATGTGATGAAAGAAATAAAAGCTGAAATAAATTATTCTCTCTACTATTATTCTGACATTTCACATTCTTAAAATAAAGTGGTGATCCTAACTGACCTAAGACAGGGAATTTTTACTAGGATTAAATGTCAGGAATTGTGAAAAACTGAGTTTAAATGTATTTGGCTAAGGTGTATGTAAACCTCCGACGTCAACTTTATATACTGTATGTATTTGTATGTATATTTATATGTGTATGCATGTATATAGTATATATATAATATATACAATATATAAATAGTATCACCATAATCAAGAACAGGTAGAAAGGTTGACTGCACAATCTGCTTCCTGCTGAATAGAAAGAGGCAAGATCTGTTTATGTAAAAAGCCTACTTTAAATCTTAGCTTCTTAACAAGCTCATTCATATGTTTTTTAAATGTTAAATCATTGTCAATCCAAATACCAAGGTATTTGTATGCAGGGACTCGTTCGATCATAGAACCATCCGATGAGTGAAGATGTAATCCTTCTGAGACAATCTTATGAGAACATGAAAACAACATATAGTTAGTTATGCCCGAATTAAGCGCAAGTTTTAAATCAGTAAGGGTTTCCTGCACAGCTGCAAAATCGGATTGTAGTCTTGTCACATTCCGGTCAGCCGTTGGGGCAATTGCGTACATATGTTATTTTTTTAACAGATATAAATAGTGAAAAGAGTAGGTCCTAGTATTGACCCCTGTGGAACAACTTTATTTACTTCAAGAAATTGGCCCGATAAACCGGAGGGAAAGTTTGCAGGACTCCACCCAGAGGGGCAGATCCACTTGTCGTCGATACCTGGAGGTGGTCTTGAGAAGGGCCGACCGGGCTCTCTTCCAGGTATGACGACAGCGGCGGACAAACATCTGAGCCGAAGGTATGCGACCTCTTCCTCTTGCTCAGGGAATAGCGGGGGCTGATAGCCCAGGGAACACTCAAAGGGCGAGAGACCCGTGGCAGAGCAAGGAAGGGTGTTGCGGGCGTATTCGACCCACACCAGTTGCTGGCTCCAGGTGGTGGGGTTGGCAGAGACCAGGCATCGAAGAGTTGTCTCCAAGTCTTGGTTGGCCGACGACCCGGAGGACAGGCTGGCCGAGTACCCAATGAGTGTGCAGAACGCTTTCCAGAACCGGGACGAGAACTGAGGACCCCAGGTCGGAGACTATGTCCACTGGGAGTCCATGGATCCGAAAGACGTGCTGCACCATGAGCTGGTCCGTCTCTTTGGCAGAGTGTAGCTTGGGGAGAGGAATGAAGTGGGCAGCTTTGGAAAACCGGTCGACAACTGTCAAGATGGTGGTGTTGCCATCAGACGGGGGAAGACCCGTGATGAAGTGCAGGGATATGTGAGACCAGGGACAGGCAGTGGTTGAAGGAGACCAGCCGGAGCTTGCTGAGGAGTCTTGTTCTGCGCACAGACCGTTCAGGCGGAGACGAACGCAGAGATATCCGGAACCATGGTAGACCACCAAAAGCGTTGTCACACAAAGGCTAGGGTCCCGGGTGGCAGGCAAGCCTGGAGGAGTGGGTCCAGTCCATGACTGAGGAGTGGACAGAGTCAGGCACAAACATCCGGGGTTTGGGTGGGAACACTGCGCCTCACGGACCTGCTTCCCTATGCCCCAGCTGAGTGCCATCGCCAGGCACGAGGTGGGAAGGTTGGTCTCGGGTTCCGGGGTAGTAGTCGTGGGGCTATAGCGGCGTGACAGCGCATCCAGCTTGACATTCTTAGATCCAGGACGGTATGAAAGGGAGAAGTTGAACTGTGTGAACAGCAGGGCCCATTGAATTGAGGCGCTTGGCGGTGCGGAGATACTCCAGGTTCTTGTGGTCGCCCCACCCAGCCAGTGCCTCCATTCCTCCAATGGGGACCACGTGAATGGAACATTGGGAGAGATGAGTGCTTACAGGGAGGAAGCCAGGGTGCTGTAACTCCGGATAAATTGGCGATAAAAGTTGGCGATCCCCAGGAAACGTTGCAGCTGCACCCTGGACGTAGGCGGGGGCCAATCCACCACCGCTCTCACCTTCCCGGGATCCATTTGTACACTCTCTGCAGTGATGATGTAACCCAGAAAAGGGATGGTGGAGTGATTGAACTCGCACTTCTCTGCTTTTACAAACAGCTGGTTCTCCAGAAGGCGTTGGAGAACCTGTCGGACGTGGAGCACGTGTTCTTGTGTGGAGCGGGAGAAGACAAGGATGTCATTGAGGTAGACGAAGACGAACCGGTTCAACATGTCGCGGAGAACATCATTAACCATCATAAACTCCTCCAGACTGAAGCATATGGCCGGCTGTTGTTCCCATACTGCCGTAGCCCAAGTGAGAGCCCTCCCGGACATCAGCATGATGAGGTATGCTATCTTAGAGCAGTCCGAAGGGAAGGAGGAGGGATGAAGGTCAATGATGAGGTCACACTGAGCGAGAAATGCCCGACAGGTGCCCGGCTCTCCATTGAAGTGTTCCGGGGGAGGTAAGCGGGGTTACTGAGGGTTACCGTCGTGGTAGGCTGCCTCCCAGACAACCCGCGGAATTGCTCCAACAATGTGTTCAACGCTTGGTCATGGCGTTCGGCCAAGGTATGGAACCCTTCCATAAGGCCACGAAGCAACTCCTTGTGCCTACCAATGTTGGCTCCTTGGGAGGAGATGGCGTTGCGAAGCTGCTCAGAGTCACGTTTAAGGTAAGATCCAGATGCAGACAGTGTCGAAGTAACAAAAGTTTATTATTCGAACAGAGGCGGGCAAAAGGACAGGCCAAGGCCAGGCAGAGGTCAGTAATCCAGATAGGTGAGGCAAAGGTACAGGATGGCAGGCAGGCTCAGGGTCAGGTCAGGCAGAGGTCAGTAATCCAGAGTAGTGAGGCAAAGGTACAGGACGGCAGGCAGGCTCAGGGTCAGGGCAGGCAGAATGGTCAAAACTGGGAAAACTAGAAAACAGGAACTTTAGAAAAGACAGGAGCAAGGGGAAAAACGCTGGTAGGCTATACGAACAAAAAGAACTGGCAACAGCCCAAACATAGAACACAGGGATAAATACACAGGGAATAATGGGGAAGATGGGCGACACCTGGAGGGGGATGGAAACAATCACAGAGACAAGTGAAACAAAGCTGGCTTCCCGTGACACTTTTTTGGGTGTGCCAGGACCATTCACACTGATTGGCTAACTGTTTATACTTTTTTTGTCAAGGGAGGCCAGATGCTCGCTGGCTTCCCTTGCCTTCAATGCTACGGCGGCAACAACTCATACTTATTTGGACCAGACAGAATCAGATAGATGGCCTACACGTAGCAAGACAAAGGGGCGCTGTTTCGCTCGCTCGGATGCTTTCTCCTATGAGACACATTCAGCCTCTTGCGAATTGTAAGGAAAATTATGAAACACAGAGACAAAGATAGATGATGTATGATTTTTTATTTCCTTCTTGGTCAATTTATTTGGGGAAGCCTGGCTTCCCTTGGCATCCATGAATACACGTCACTGGATTGATTTGCACTTTTCGCACCAAAGTACGTTCATCTCTAGGAGACAGAACGCGTCTCCTTCCTGAGCGGTATGACGGCTGCGTGGTCCCATGGTGTTTATACTTGCTTAATATTGTTTGTACAGATGACTCAACTGATGTCAATTAACCTATCAGTGTCACAACTCCCTCCGAAGCTGCCCACTCTCCTGGTTCGGGCGTGCTTCGGCGCTTGTCATCACCGGCCTTGTAGCCACTGCCGATCCCTTTTCCCATTTTCCATTTGTCTTGTCTCATCATTCCTCACACCTGGTTCTCATCCCATAATTATCTGTGTTATATATATATATATCCTCTGTTTTCCCCTTGTCGGTGTGAGTTATTGTTCCGTTGTTCCAGACTGTTTTGTGTGCGTGTTGTTTCTTTTATGGGTATTTATTTTATACCCTTATTTGCCAGGTTGTGCCCGTGAGAGTTTATTCAGGTGTTACCTGTTATTTTTCTCTTATTTTCTCAGGCGCGGTTGCGTCCAGTTGTGTACTGTGTTTTTGCCAACGGTGGATTTACTTTCTTCATTGAAGATTCCTACCGTCAAACACATCTCCTGCGCCTGGCTTTACTGTTTTAAACACGCATCACAATCAGAAGCTTCTAAAGCCATTACATAATTTTCTGGATTTTTCAAAGCTGTTTAAAGGCACAGTCAACTTCTGACCCACTGGAATTGTGATATAGTGAATTATAAGTGAAATAATCTGTCTGTAAATAATGGTTGGAAGAATAACTTGTGTCATGCACAAAGTAGATGTTTCCCCCTCGGGGGATCAATAAAGTACCTATCATCTATCTATCTATCTATCTATCTATCTATCTATCTATCTATCTATCTATCTATCTATCTATCTATCTATCTATCTATCTATCTATCTATCTATCTATCTATCTATCTATCTATCTATCTATCTATCTATCTATCTATCTATCTATCTATCTATCTATCTATCTATCTATCTATCTATCTATCTATCTATCTATCTATCTATCTATCTATCTATCTATCTATCTATCTATCTATCTATCTATCTATCTATCTATCTATCTATCTATCTATCTATCTATCTATCTATCTATCTATGTCCTAACCGACATGCCAAAACTATAGTTTGTTAACATGAAATCTGTGGAGTGGTTGAAAAATGAGTTTGAATGACTTCAACCTAAGTGTATGTAAACTTCCGACTTCAACTGTATAGGCTACACTATTGTTTTTAACGTCCACATTCATTCAGAACAATTAGCCTGATAGCAAGAGAAAATGTTGCTCTCAAAAAGTATCAAAAGAAAGGTGGTTAATGTAAATCTTTCAGGGAAGAATGTACAGAGAGATATGTGTTAATCTTACCAGAAACATTGAAGAATGTACAGAGATATGTGTTAATCTTACCAGAAACATTGAAGAATGTACAGAGAGATATGTATTCATTTTACCAGAAACATTGAAGAATGTACAGAGAGATATGTGTTCATCTTACCAGAAACATTGAACAAGTATTGAATTATTTAAAAATCATACAATGTGATTTATTTAAAAATCATACAATACTTGTTCTCCCCACTGTATGTGTTCATCTTACCAGAAACATTGAAGAATGTACAGAGAGATATGTGTTCATCTTACCAGAAACATTGAAGAATGTACAGAGAGATATGTGTTCAACTTACCAGAAACATTGAAGCGTTAACAGTTTTTTGGCTGACAAATTCTGTCACTTAAACGGCTTAAATCTGCAGTTACATGGAAGAGGGAAAACAGTTGTGGACATAGTGGAAAAACTTGAGGCCTTTTCTAGGAAGCTTGAGTTGTTCGATTTGGACTATAGTCCGCACAGGTGGAAAATTGTCCTCCCTTGCTAAGAAAACGACACACTCGCTAGATAAGGCCGCAATTCAAACGGAGCTGATTGAATTCCAGACATCGAGCCATCTCAGGGATGCACTCTGGACTTCCGAGATTAGTGGCCTATGTGACTGTAATTAGTAAATACTAACATTATTGTGAGTGCTTATCCATGGATATTTAGGTCTCAAGCTGACAGTATTTTCTGTTTGTTCTGTTGTTACTGGATCAGACTATCCAGATACAGACATTCGGATACAGACATCGCCTTTTTTCTTTAAATTATTGTTTTATGTAGGATTCTACATTTTTGGCCAGTTGCAATTGTAAATAGGTCTAATAAAAAAAATCCCACTTATATTAGGACATATATATTTTTACTGTGAAAGGTGCTTGTAAAGCCTTATAGCCTACCTCAGCCAGTTAAGTTATTTTATATAGGCTTAGGCTCCAATTAAGCCCTCTTGTTATTTGTAAAGTCAAATTAAAATGAAGATTATTGTTTAAATTAATTACTCAACTGGTGTAGGTTTTGTCCACCTGTTGCTGTGCAACACTTGCATAACAAGTTAGCTATACTGTATTTTCAGCACCAGGTGCTGTTCACCTATTGATTGCGCTGCGGTTGCAGCTTTATGTTTTAGCACCACAAGATGGTCTGCTGTCTGCTTTATTAGATGACTGTCTCCTGCATTCTCTCTCATCATGAATGAAGTGTAACTTTTGCATTATTTAGGTAGGGTAACTTTCTTCATGGAAAATTGCATTTGGGAGTTTTTGCATCTCCGGTCTGAGATTTGTTTTTTATTTTTTTATATGAAAAAGATATTCATAATTAATTTGGAGGGCTTTGGCAGGCCACCAGTTGGGGAACCCTGCTCTATGGTACAGTTTCTATTGCTATCAATCTGTACTGTTAGTCCTTCCATTTCCTTTGTTAATATGGACTCTTTTGTATCTTAATGTGTATTTCATGTGTATATTTAGTGTATATTTATGTTTATCTATACTTGTCTATTGATGTGTTCGTTTTTGTATTGTGCAGGGCTCATTTGCAAAAGAGACTAGTCTCAATATGACTTTCCTGTTGAAATAAAGGTACATTTATATATTAGCTTATCATACATTTCTAGTCTGGGAGAATCATGTAGCCTATATGGACATTATGCACTATACTGGGAGGCGGCTATACCGGGAGTCAACCGTCAACGCTTTCCTTCTCGAGTTTTAGTTTATCAAACATGTCAAACAACTTCAGCCTTTTAAAAAAGAGATAAATGTTTGCAACATCATCTATATTTTCTGTGATATTTTTTACTTTTAAGTTCACGTGTCTATGAAAACACAGATAATGTGTCTGTTATGATTTTTTAAAAATGCAGGCAATAACACGATATAAAACTTTGGAGTGGGGTCACAGCAGGAAATGCAGAAACTGGCGAAAAAGTTTGCGAACTGTGGTTGACACACAGTGCAAATTTCGAAACATTAAACTTCGGTCAGATTATGTGGTTTTACATGGAAATTACTGTAAAAAAAAAATACGAGTTTACTGTTATTCTTGATCGCATCGACCAATCTTTCAGCTCTGTCAGACACTCTGCGGAGACAAGGAGGGCGGAGTTTAAGGGCCGCATCCTACAATTATCTGTCCAACCATGGCTGGATGCCAAGCGCACCTAACGGACGTAGCCTATCCTACCTATATAACCAAGGGGTTCACAGAGTGATCGTCAGTAGGTAGACATATTTGGTGTTCTTAACAGTTTATTATAGGGCAAACTCTTTTTCACGGGATGTTTTGCAACTACAGATGACTATGTGATAATTGTTTTCAATCATGAGGACCTTAATATTGATTATATTCTCTAAATTGCTTACTGCTCAGCCATCGCCCTCAATTGTAAGTTTTTATTTATCCTATTTAAATTGTTTTGATGCAAGATTAATCATTTTAATTGTTCATTATGTCATCCACAGAGTGTTACCTGTAATAGATCATATGGTGAGTTATCCTAGGGATGGTTCACTCAGATTACAAAATTAATTTGTTTTCTTACCTTGAATTATGGTGGACAAGGATAGACTGTAATGCAAATCTGTCAAATCAGTCTACTAGTCCATAGACTGCTTTCAGGGTAAGGAAATTATTTTTTAACAACCTGTGCCAAGGTATGCTCATTGCAATCTTCCATAAGAGGGTTACCTTATTCCTATTAAAGCAGTGGTTAGCGAGTTTGCGTTTTCTAGACCTGTCGCTGTTCGCTACACTGGTGTCAGGAGTGGGATGCAATTAACGATGGGGTATTTTGTCCCTAAGAGATACCACCAGAATGGACAGAGATTCCTCAGGCCAGTCCTTCTCGCCTGTTTGCACTCAAAGTTGCTGTTCTGCCTAAAGACTTGGGGGCTTTTTGGCTGAACATAAGTTGGGCCATCAACATCGACAGTAAGGGAAGCCTTATCTGAATGAATTGCATGTTAATATAAATATATTTGGAAAAGTAACAGTGATGCATATAATACCATCATATATTTTGCAGAAAGCATTCACTATCTCACAGGAACTTGGTTCACTATAGCAGGTGATGCATACCGCTGTTGGTATAAACCACCTTTGGGAGAAGTTGACCTCAGTGGTCTCGAACAGGTGGGCCTACTGTAGCCTATTCCTTTACAACAAACTTCAAATCACAATCACTGGTTGTATTGCTGACAATTGCCATAGTTAAATAAGGTGTATTTAATAATGTCTAATTCTTTGTATTATTCAGGTAAGGCTCATTGAGATAATATCTATTTTTCATACAGCTGTGGTTCTATTACCTTGCACCTGCAGAGCCAGGGCTCCATCTTATCATCACTGCTTACAATCTTCCTCTTCCGGCAACAGGGAATTATTATAAGTCTACGACATATAATGTACCATATGGTAAGTTTTTTTTAAGTTAATTGATATATTATTAGATATAAAAAAAAATAAAGCAATAATGCTCGAGGAGGTGTGGTATATGGCCAATATACCACGGCTAAGGGCTGTTCTTATGTACGACGCAACGCAGAGTGGCTGGACAGAGCCCTTAGCCGTGGTATATTGGCCATATAGATGCATGCCATTAAAGCCACGCCACTACACAACACAATACAACACTAAACAATACATTAATTCCACTATAACTAACACGAGTTGCAGACACAGGAGACCAAAGTTTTAATACACAGAGGCAGGCAAAGGGCAGGTCAAGGACAGGCAGAAGTTCCAGGTCAGAGTCAGATAGGTACAGGACGGCAGGCAGGCTCGGGGTCAGGGCAGGCAGAATGGTATGACAGGCGGGCTTTGAGTCAGGCAGAAATGGTCACAACCGGGAGGACTAGAAAACAGGGACTAGAGAGACAAGCACAAAGACAGGTAGAACAGATCAGGGTGTGACAATAACGGTGACAAACAGTGCCCACAAACTGTTAGGGCCTACATAAAGCTGTCCCAAAATCAGAGCTTTCTTTTCAGCACCATGGAGTGAATCTTTACCACTGCTAACGGATTAGATTTAATTCGCTACATGTAAGGGATTACAAAAAACGGTAACTGTAATCCGTTACATTACCAGCAAAAATATTGTAATCAGATAACAGATACTTTTGAAAAACTAGATGATTACTTCAATCATGTTTGCGAGAAAAAAAAATCTTTGACACTTCTCTGTTTTCTCAATGACATTCAAATCAGCATAAAAAAAAGTGCAAGTTTAAATTTGTTCCACCTGAGCGAGTCTGACCAATGTGTTTGATGGATCGCTGGAAAAGAGCAGGAATAGGCTATGCAGGCTACAGTCCAAGCTATGTCGTCCAATGGTGCGACTGCTGTCGGCATCCAAATATTATATATATATTTGCACCTTACGGATTGTGGTTGTAGTGGATGTGTCAGGCTCTGGCCATAGAGAAGCTTTGCTTCTCTATATTTCTATGGTCAGAGTCTGGCAGATCTATTATTTCTACGTCTGTGTGGTGTTGTGTGTGGGATCCCTAATTAGAGGCAGCTGCATTGCATTACCTCTAATTAGGGATCTTACTTATATGTCTATGTTCCACTCCGTTGGCGTGGTTCATTGTTATGTTGTCTCGTGTTCGTGCTACGTGTGTTCCCTTTCATTATATATTGTATTTGTTATTTTGTATAGTTCGCACCTGTGTAGTTTATTCAGTTCAATAAACATGTCGAACTATCGATACGCTGCCCTTGGTCTCTCTACACACCCGAACGTGACAGGATGGCTGTGTATTTAAACCCAATAATGGTTGAATTCAAGAAGTTTAAGCTGCCTATCAATCATTGTTTTTGAAACCAGTGGACAGCCAGTGAAAAATGCGCTCTTGCAACAGCTGCATAGTGCGGATCCCAGCCTATGGAATAAAAGTGAGTCTTTTATTGCTCAACATCTAATTCATGTTGATAAAAACAATAAATCTATAGGTCTAATGGACACATGCTCAAACTCGCACACTTTTGATAGACTTAAAGGGGCAATCTGTAGTTGCTACATCCATTTTTGGATTTATAAATTATAGATATTAATATAAAGATATAATTTAATATTATTATATGTAGTAGAAAAGTGATGGGTTAGAAGACGCATACATAACTAACCCATAAAGTAAAATGTAACATCCATATATGGCCAGCTACGTAAACTTTAACATTGATTTATCCTTCAATAAATGTCGTTCAATTGTCAGGGTTTGTTATAGGAACCCAAAAGCAGACCGGACAACGCAAGTATATATTGTGATATTTATTGAAGAATAATAATAGGGAAATGTTGATGAGGATGTGGTTGAATAGGAAGCTGGTTCGTAAGCTGGTGACTGAGTATCCAGGCAGGTGGGCAGGTAAGTGATCCGGAACATGACAGGCTCAGGAAGTAGGTGGCCCGGTACAATGAAACGGACAATCAACAAAACAAGACAGACAACAAAAACAGACTCAGGGAACAGGGGTCGTGACATCAATTGGTAACATACATTTTTGTCTTCTTCTAATGCCTCTTAAGGGGAAAGTAATCTAAAAGTAACAGAATGTAATCAGATTACGTTCCTGAGTTTGGGTAATCCCAAAATTACGTTACTGATTACAATTTTGGACAGGTAACTAGTAACTGTAACAGATTACATTTAGAAAGTAACCTAGTGTAGCCAACCCTGGCTACACTTGGCCATCACCCTAATTTATTGCATAGCTGATATGACTGACTTGCTTAAACAAATGTGGTTTCTACTGACAATTGATATGTACAAATTATGGCATAAGGGTACTATGAGCGGATAAGAGGCAATCCATAATTTTGATTAAGACATTAATGAGCGAGCTAGGATGGACATACTCAATATAACATTGTTCAGCACTTTTGAAATGTACAGCTACAGAATTCAGAACATGGGCCGTTCTTACAGTATTCTCCCTGTACATCAAGTCAGAACCTTAGGATAAATAAAGGGGGCATATAAGCAGACAAAGAAAGCTTTTACAGTATTTCTCTAAAACAGGCTATAGGCTAGATTTGCACAACCAAGTCATAACAGTAGACTAAGTTATGAGGGGGAAAGAGACCAAATTATTAGGGTGAGGCTACTAACAATTTACTACACAACTTAGTATTACTTTCTTAGCTACAGTATACATATCTCCCTGGCATATTACATAATTTATGCAGCAGCATACAATACATTTTTGGACTCACCTTGTTGTGCTGTGCTCACTTGAACAGGAAGATGGCGTGGCGGTCCTTCTTGTGGGCAAATTTTGTCATCAAACTTTGTTATCAAAGTCTGGCATTCTCTGGATTTATGGTGCTTTCAAGACAACTGGGAATCATGACGTCAGTGATTTTCAGGTCGGAGCTCTAGAAATAGGTCAGAGATCCCGACTTGGAATTCCAAGTTGGATGACGGTTCAAAACGTATTTACCCAGTCTGAGCTAGTTTTTATCCGAGTTCCCAGTTGTCTTGAACTCACTGAAGTCTGAGATTTCCCAGTTCCGAGTTTCCAGTTGGTTTGAACGCTGCAGAAGTCATGCTGGATTGACAGCATGGTCAATGTATTCAACCTTTTCTGGCCCATGGTGTTGCATGTGAATGTTTATCCTTTTAAGCTTGGAAAAGAGACCCTTAAACCCAGACTTGGACCACACACCCACTCCACTGGATAGCAGACTAGTGATTGCTTTGCAACGC
The DNA here is from genome assembly GCA_023634145.1 of Thymallus thymallus. NCBI lineage: Eukaryota > Metazoa > Chordata > Actinopteri > Salmoniformes > Salmonidae > Thymallus > Thymallus thymallus. Next base: position 23,015,235 of record CM042399.1, read on the forward strand.
TTGCAGTTAGCCACTGATTCCTTCCAAACCACTCATTGTTGAATTTGCGATTTCCTACTTCTTGATGAGCACCGATACTTTTTATCTATAATTTCTCTTCATATGACAAAGATTGAAAAGGATTTGCCAGTAGATTGTCGACTTGATTCATGTTGATCACTGCTTGTCTAGATTATTAGCTAAGATTTTCAAAGTATGATGTTGATGTGATCAGTCCTACCAAGCTATGGTAGATATAACGTGATTTGCAGTCATTTTATCTGTGGCCAATGACCTTGAGCCTTCTTGGATGGGCACTTCTAATGTAACTCTATAGCAGCACCCAAGGGGCTTGAATTTTTTAGCTCTCCCCATATATCTTGTGGTGACGTAGTGTCCCCATGAGTGGCAGAACACAGAGCCAATCACGGCGCAACTAGAAAACATTACTAACCCCTATGCTCCGTATTTCCCGCTGGCTGCCCCACCACCACAGAAAGCAATGAAACACCTGCATTTTGGAGCTGCCTTACTCAAGAAAGCAAAAAACAGACCATGTTTGTATGCAGCTTTATTAACGCAATTACTTTTTGTTTTACATTGTGACACATATTCATGGCAAAATAACATGCAAAACAGGCAACAACAACAACATGAATGACAGGTCGCCACTGCATATTCTTTACTGTCGCAGAGGGCTATTGCAAGAAACAACATAATGTCATTTTTCAGTTAATATCCATTATTGGCAGTTTTTTTTATTTAAAAAAACCTTTTGGGAGAGTTTGAAATTGGATTCCTTTGCTTCAGACGAGCATTTCCAGACATAGAGCAGACATGGACATTTTTAAAATTCCCTAAACAAATCTTTTCCATTATAAAATTCCCCTAAATATGCACTTTAAGCTCAAATAGTGCTTCATAATCATTTATTTTCAACTATAAAAAATATGGTTTTTCTGCCGGCCAAGGATTGTCCCGACTTTCAAGAATCCCTGAACAAATGTCCTGCTATTCTACACATTTTGTAATGAGGCTGAGAGAAACTCTTGCAGCACCTGTCTTTTTACTAAAGTGTTTTGTTTTATTTTAAGCTTTAATATCACGTGCACAAGCACAGTGAAATGCCTTTCTTGCAAGCTCTGTTTTGAAGTGTCTGTCCTATATCTGAGCGATACAGTGCATTCAGAAAGTATTCAGACCCCTTGACTTTTTCCAAATTCTTGTTACATAAAAGCCTTATTCTATGTATTAAACCATTTTTTTCCTCATCAATCTACACACAATACCTTATAATGACAAAGCAAAACAGCTTTATAGACATTTTTGCAAATGTATTCAAATAAAAAACGGAAATATCACATTTACATAAGTATTCATACCCTTTACTCAGTACTTTGTTGACGCACCTTTGGCAGCAATTGCAGCCTTGAGTCTTTTTTTATTTAACCTTTATTTAACTAGGCAAGTCAGTTAAGAACAAATTCTTATTTACAGTGACAGCCTACTGGGGAACAGTGTGTTAACTGCCTTGTTCAGGGGCAGAACGACAGATATTTACCTTGTCAGCTCAGGGATTCGATCCTGCAACCTTTCGGTTACTGGCCCAATGCCACTAGACTACCTGCCGCCCAAAGCTACAAGCTCGGCACACCTGTATTTGGGGAGTTTCTCCCATTCTTCTCTGCAGATCCTCTCAAGCTATGTCAGTTTGGATGTTGAGTGTCGCTGCACAGCTATTTTCATGAACCCGATCGATCAGCTATGTTCGATCGGGTTCATGTCCAGCCTCTGGCTGGGCCACTCTAGGACATTCAGAGACTTGTCCCGAAGCCACTCCTGTATTGTTTTTGCTGTGTGATTAGGGTCGTTGTCCTGTTGGCAGGTGAACCTTTGCCCCCAGTTTGATGTCCTGAGTGCTCTGGAGCAGGTTTTCATCAAGGATCTCTCTGTACTTTGCGCCGTTCATCTTTCCCTCAATCCTGACTAGTCTCCCAGTCCCTGCCGATGAAAAATATCCCCACAGCATGATGCTGCCACCACCCTGCTTCACCGTAGGGATGGTGCCAGGTTTCCTCCAGATGTGACGCTTGGCATTCAGGCCAAAGAGTTCAATCTTGGTTTCATCACACCAGAGAATCTTGTTCCTCATGGCCTGAGTCTTTAGGTGCCTTTTGGCAAACTCCAAACGGGCTGTCATGTGCCTTTTACTGAGGAGTGGCTTCCATCTGGCCACTCTACCATAACGGCCTGATTGGTGGAATGCTGTAGAGATGGTTGTCCTTATGGAAGGTTCTCTCATCTCCACAAAGGTACTCTGGAGCTCTGTCAGAGTGACCATCTGGTTCTTGGTCACCTCCCTGACCAAGGCCCTTCTCCCCCAATTGCTCTGTTTGGCCGGGCGGGCAGCTCTAGGAAGAGTCTTGGTGGTTCCAAACTTCTTCCATTTAAGAATGGACAATCCTGTCACTGAGCTCTACGGACAATACCTCATGGCTTTGTTTTTGCTCTGACATGCACTGTCAACTGTGGGACCTTATATAGACAGGTATGTGCCTTTCCAAATCATGTGCAATCAATTGAATTTACCACAGGTGGACTCAAATGAAGTTGTAGAAACATCTCAAGGATGATCAATGAAAACTGGATGCACCGGAGCTCAATTTTGAGTGTCATAGCAAAGGGTCTGAATACTTATTTAAATAAGGTATTTCTGTTTTTTTTTATTTTATACATTTGCACATATAAAAACAAAGGGCTCTGAATACTTTCCGAATGCACTGTAAAAGAAACATCTGGAAAATAAATACATATTTTTTAATACATGGAATTACCCGTATACTTTTTTTATGTGGAAATGCCCTATTCACATCAATACATTTTTCGGCAGGTACCAGGTTACCTTCAGACGAGTCCCGTGAAACTTGTGTGGGTCGTAGAGTAAAACGGAGAACACAAATGTGTTAATGAGTCTAATCTTTCCATAGAAGGGTCATATGAGTGTGTAGCAGAAACCGTTTGGATGCTACATACTTTTTGCGAGAACACCGATTTTCAGGATGTCTGCTGGTCTGACAAACACCTTCCACCGTTGTCATTAGTTATTACAGCCACAACAGGTTTTTTTTTTTTTTTATAGCTAGCTACTCATGTTCAATAATTTATATATTTTTGTATTAAAGTGGCTTTGCTTTGTTTAACCATTTCCATTCTATTTTATGCCAGCGCCATCAAATGACCACACAGGTGAGCAATCTGATTCATTTGACACATCTGATTTGAAGTGCAGGGATTCCCATGTATTTGATAGGTGGTATTTGTTTATTTTTCTTTTAAGCTGAGTTGAGCAGGTCTACTTCAATCCCCACTGTGATGCCCAACTCTGGTAAGATCTTTTAGTCTTTTGAGTGTCTGAACATCTGTGATCTATTTGAGATGCTAGTACCTCCCACCACTCTGTGATGGCGACAATATGCCTGGTTGGACCAGCTTTGAGGGTCTGCCCTGAACCAACTGCCTTGCTTAGATCGTCATTCTGAATGTCCTCCCTGCCAGACAGTCAGGTTCCTCCAAGGCCTACCTTGGAATCCTTCCCTTGCTACTACCTCTGCTTGCCCTTTGCAGCTTCAGGCCTGGGTTTCTGTTAACACTTTGTGACAAATGTATTAGCAAAATGTCTATGCCTATACAAATACAATTTCTGTGATTTATCATTAATGTGCCTTTTCAAGTAGATAGATAGATAGATAGATAGATACTTTATTGATCCCCCGGGGGGGAAATTTCATAAATAGGGAGATTCTGTCCATGAGATTGATTAGTATTTAGTATTGTCTTAGGATCTCCATTAGCTGCTGCTAAAGCAGTAGCCACTCTTCCTGGTGTCCACACAAAACATAAAACATTAATAGTCAAGAACAGAACTAAATAAATGTAAAATAAGACATACACTTTCACTACTCAGTTCCCCTGACGTAAACATGGCAGTGTCTCATGAATCATGTGGAGTTCCTCTGACGTGAACATAGCCACATTTAATGCTAAGTTCTTCTGCCTATTGGTAAGTCTGCCAGGGTGTTCATATGCGATCTGAACAGAGCACGAATCATAGGTTAAGTTCCCCTGACGTGAACATACAGTAGCTACATATCATACGGCATATAGAGCTTCACTGAAAGTCCTTTGCTCTCGCTGAATAAAGCTACCTTGTCATCTACAGGTGCCACCCGTAATGGGTCTCCTGGGGTAAAATGTAGTCTTATTACAGTTACCACCCATAATGGGTCTCCTGGGGTAAACTGTAGTCGTATTACAGTTACCACCCATAATGGGTTCCTGGGGTAAAATTCTGTGTTATTAGTTACCACCTGTAATGGGTATCCTGGGGTAAAATGTAGTCATATTACATTTACCACCCGTAATGGGTCTCCTGAGGTAAAATTCTGTGTTATTAGTTACCACCTGTAATGGGTATCCTGGGGTAAAATGTAATCTCCTGGAGTTTCTTGCATTACAGTTACCACCCGTAATGATGATAAGGGGAAACCAGCAAGCCGAATAGTCTATCTTGGATGCTTAGCTGGGCTCGTGGCACTGGTGGTCTGCTCTCTCACTCTGTGTAAGCTAAACAGGATCTCTTTAAGTTCAGGAATCAACTTTGAACAAACTCTTTGTTTTTAAGTAACTAACCTGTCACATCTCTCCTTTCCTTTCCAGATCACATTTATGGAATGCACTCAAACTCAAAGTCCCATGAGGTCCCTGTGTCGGTGCTGGTGGTGTACCCTGCAGAAAACCCTGTCTTCCAGAGAGCTGTTCTAGCTTTTGCCGAGTTCCTCCAGTGCCATGGTGGCTGCCAGGTGGCTATCGACATGTGGCAGTGTGGCAGGCTGGCAGAGCAGGGCCCGATGCGCTGGCTAGCAGAACAGGCCAAATCCGCAGCCAGGGTGATGGTTATAAGCCCGCAGCCCAACCACTGCCACACTGGCCCAGGGGAACACGCCGTACCAGCCGCGGCTAACGACCTGTTCCCTCTGGGGCTCAACATGGTGGCAAGCCTCGCTCCGAGCCCCAGCGAGCTGGCCAAGTTCTGGTTGGTGCACCTAGGCAAGACCCCGGAGAGGAGCAGCCTACCTGTGGAATTGACGTCCTGTAGGGAATTTAGTCTGATGAGGGACTTGGAGAAGCTCTGTAGACACTTGCACCAGCAGGGCTCCAAAAGACCAGGGTTAATGTTCAAATCAGGGTTGGCCTATGGGGAGAAGGCGACAGGGAAGCTGAAGGAGGCTGTGCAGCAGTTAGAGGAATGGAAATGCTCTCAGTCAGGAGGTGGCAGGGGAGGCAGCTCCTTTGACCAAATTGATGGCTAGACTGTAATAACCTGATGATGCTGGTGTGATGACAAACCCAGAGCTTAGATAGTAATATGAAAATAATCTATCTAACTCTGACCACAGAACAATGGGTCTGAAAAAATGAGGGCACTTTTCTCACTTAGCTTTAAGATTACTTTTTAAATAGTTTAATATGTTATTTTTCATCAAATGTTTCTGTTTTGGAAATTAAACAAATATTCTCTGCCTTTGATTTTTGTTTATAATTATTTTTAAAATGTAAATAAATACATTCTTGACTCTTCCAATATTATTGCATTATTGACTAACTTTAATGAGTATACAATGTTACTCAATTATTTTTTCTTTATAAAGCTTTGCAGTACCATATTTTGTATAAGATGCGCATTTTCACACACTGAATTAAATAGAAAATCAGATCAAAGACCATGGGTCAGGTTCTGACTGTGGCATTGTCTCTGGCTCCCTCTTGTGGGGAGTTGGAGGGCCGCGGTTAGAGCTTGGCAGTCCTCACAGGGTGTATTTGGTGGTGGTTTGATTTCCATCCCCAATTAGAGACAGCTGTCTCGTATTGTCTCTAATTGGGGATTCTATTTAAGTTCCTGTGTTTGTCACCTGGGTGTGGGTTCTTGTATGTTTCACGTCAGTTCACGGTTTGGCTACGCGCCTTATTTATTTTTGGTACTTGTTAATACGAACAAGTTAAATAAAAAGGAATGTCTCTCCACCAACGCTCTGCTTCTCGTCCCGTCTCTTCGAATCGTCACACCATGGTTTCAAAGACCATGGTTATAATGTTTGGTGATATTTGTCACTTCATCTTCTTCAAAAACAACATGGTTTTCACATGCTTATAAATGTGTCTATAATCGTATACTATGGGATTACTTTTCCCTGATTTCTTCTGAACAAAAATTTAAAACGCAACACTTTACAGAGTTATTTTTTATTTAACTAGGCAAGTCAGTTAAGAACATATTCTTATTTACAATGACGGCCAATTGTGCGCAACCATATGGGACTCCCAATCACTGCCGGATGTGATACAGCCTGGATTTGAACCAGGGACTGTAGTGACACCTCTTGTACTGAGATGCAGTGCCTTAGACTGCTGTGCCACTCGGGAGTTACAATTCATATGAGGAAATCAGTCAATTGAAATAAACCCATTATGCTATAATCTATGGATTTCATGTTTTTTCACAGATACCTTTAAAAAAGTGGGCCTCAGGATTTGTGTCACTTTTTGTGCTTTCAAATTGCCATCGATAAAATGCTATTGTGTTCGTTGTCCGTAGCTTATACCTTTTAGTTTAGTTTATTTAATTTGACAATTTAAAAAAACAAGCACACATAAAACTTGAAAAAGCCATACATGCACACAAGTAAATTCATAGAGGATAACACACAAAGTCTGGGACTTATTTCCATCGTGGTTCTCTTGAAAGAAGATGGCTAGTCAAGAACAAAGTTTAACAAAGTATGACAGAGAGAAAATAAAACCAACAACATACCATTGATATCAGCAAACCGCTCACCCACAAGACACCATACACAGGGTCTACGGTTGTGAGGCCGGTTGGACGTACTGCCAAATTCTCTAAAACAATGGGAGGCAGCTTGTGGCAGAGAAATGAACATTCAATTATCTGGCAACAGCTCTGGTGGACATTCCTGCAGTCAGCATGCCAATTGCACACTCCCTCAAAACTAGCTGAGCAAGCTGAGTGCAGGTGGGCTCTCCGTCAACATGAGGCTCTTGCTGGTCCCACCCCAAGTACTCAGAGGTACACACATACACAGGTACACACAGTTTCCAACATGACCTGACGTGTGCGTATTACAGGAGGAGTTGAAGGTGGAGCATGCATCGTACCAGAGGTAGCACCCAGAGCTCCATGCCATGATGGGTGACTTCTTGCAGTTCCTGTTACTACGGAAACCGAGCGAAGTCATCCTGTTCACACAGGAGGACTTCTTTGCCTCCCGCCGACCCCCGGGGGGCACCTTCAACACTTCCTCACCTTAAGGACACACACTGTCTCAATAGTCTAGTAGCTTCCTTTCACAGGCACTATAGTGAGGACAATACTATTCTGGTTAGCACTTGTCACTAGTATGTACAGAGGCCATCAAGATCTAGAATTGATACATTTGAACACTTTTATGGATGTTTTGTTTTTTATTTTGTTTTTACTGTCTTGTTTGTATGAGGTGCACTGAAACAAATTCTAATCAACTCTGTTGATATGGCAATCGCAAGAGTTACAGTTATGGCAGTTGGTGTGAATGAACATAATGTATTATTTCATGTCTTGTTTCCCATGCTTAATTTCTGTTAATCACTTTATCCTCTAGTGACAATTCCAGTAACTGCTACTTTGCTTTGGCTCTGATGTAATCAACCCATACATTTTTTAAGAATAAAGTTATAGAACATATATCAAAATGTCAGAAAAACTAAATAGCCATTTTTATGAAGGCAGAGGACACATCTCAAACCATTTGAGTGCAAATGAAAAGCAACATTTCATACATGTATCTACTGATGAACTGGCGCTTCAATGCACTCAAGATGCAGGGTCAACTCAGTGGGGATAGATCAGGTTGGTGAGCGCACACTAGATACAGCATCATTACAATCTTGCACTATACATTTTCAAAATGTTTTCTTTTCAGTTTTAGGGAATGTATTATGTCCTAAAAACAAACTTGAGTCACCGGGAAGGGGACCTGAGTCATAATGTACTGTCGCCTACACCAAAGTCTGATGATCCGTTGTCTTTTTGATTTGGTGTGATCAGTCTTCAAGAACTAAATAATAAAAAATAAAAAATAAATGTGTGCTTTTCTAAAATAAGAGGACTACAATTCCCAGAGGACACCTGATGTTACCAAGCTACAGCTGCATCTCTGAACCGACCAAAGGGGACAGGTGAAAGCAAATACCACCACATTGGATCACTTTGCCTATTTTCAGATCAGTAAAGACAAAAGAGGGGAGGATACCAAGAGCGAAATCCACCTACCTGGCCGGATCAAGCTACCTGGCCAGCCGGACGACCTACCTGGAGCTAACTGTCCAGCCGGACCGATCTACCAGGACCTACCTATCCAGCCGGACCTAGCTATCTACCTACCGGCCAGCCAAACCAACCTTCCCGGCCGACTAAACCGACCTACCTACCTTGCTGATTGGACCTATCTACCTACCTACCTGGCCAGCCGGCCTGCTGTACCTACCTATCTGGCTGGCTGACCGGACCTACCTACCTGGCCGATCGGAATTATCTACCTACCTGGCTGGCCGGCATGCTGTACCTACCCATCTGGCCTGACCTAACTATCTACAGTACCTGGCTGGCCGGACCTACCTACCTCACTGGCCGGAATTATCAATCTATACTATCTGGCCGGCCGGCCAGACCTACCTGCCTGGACCTACCTGACATACTGTATATACAGTGCCAAGTATTCAGAACCCTTGACCTTTTCCCAAATGTTGTTACGTTACAGCCTTATACATAAGTATTCATACCCTTTACTCAGTACTTTGTTGACGCACCTTTGGCAGCAATTGCAGCCTTGAGTCTTCTTGGGTATTTATTTTATTTATTTAACCTTTATTTAACTAGGGAAGTCAGTTAAGAACAAGTTCTTATTTACAATGACGGTCTACCCCGGCCAAACCCTCCCCTATTCTAAAATGGATTTAATATTTTTTTTTTTCTCAGCAATCCACACACAAATCCCCAAAACAACAAAACAAAAACAGGTATTTAGAAGTTTTTGTAAATGTATAAAAAAAAAAAAACAGAATGATGAGGAAAAACAATTTAATCCATTTTAGAATAAGGCTGTAACAAAATGTGGAAAAAGGGAAGGGGTCTGAATACTTTCTGAATGCACTGTATATACAGTACCAGTCAAAGGTTTGGACAAATACTCATTCAAGGGTTTTTCTTAATTTTCACTATTTTCTAATAATAATAGTGAAGACATCAAAACTATGAAATAACACACATGGAATCAGGTAGTAAGCAAAAAAAGTGTTAAACAATTTTTTTATATATGAAATTCTTCAAAGTAGCCACCCTTTGCCTTGATGACAGTTTTACACACTCTTGGCATTCTCTCAACCAGCTTCATCTGGATTGCTTTTCCAAAGGTCTTGAAGGATTTCCCACTTATGTTGAGCACTTGTTGGCTGCTTTTCCTTCACTCTGCGGTCCAACTCATCCCAAACCATCTCAATTGGGTTGAGGTTGGGTGATTGTGGAGGCCAGGTCATCTGATGTAGCACTCAATCACTCTCCTTCTTGGTCAAATAGCCTGGAGGTGTGTTGGGTGATTGTCCTGTTGAAAAATAGTATGTAGTCTTGCTAAGTGCAAACCAGATGGGATGATGTATCGCTGCAGAATGCTGTGGTAGCCATGCTGTCATCAAGGCAAAGGGTGGCTACTTTGAACAATCCAAATATGAAATATATTTTAATTTGTTTAACAATTTGTTTTTTGGGTACAACATGATTCCATATGAGTTATTTCATAATTTTTATGAAAATAGCACACTCAGACAAGAATGCTCTGAAATCAGAGTAGATAGCCAGAGTGAATTTAAGAACGCACTCTAAATATTTCGATTTGTAGCGAACTTTAAGATAATTCACTGTGGGGATCGAACTTGATCATAATAAACGCATTTTACAGGCCAAAACGGCCATCAATTAATTTAGTTTGGCAGTTGCTATGGCAGACTTGCGCTTTGGTACTGGTAGGTTGCTGCGCACAGTGCAGTAGCTGCCCAGCAGAGCTCGTGACTTCAAATTCCAGACCGGACACTGGGGGCCTGGAATTAACAGGCAAATATCCACACTTGTATTACTATCGCATTTAGAATACATTGCTTCATTCTGTGGTGTGCAAGGTGGATAATGCCCTGTTTTTATTTCTTCCCTTTGATGTTTTATGGTCGGCCACCCAATTGAAACCATGGGAATAGTCATGGTTGTCCAGCATTCAGTAGCTCTGTGTTTTGTTGCTGCTATCAAGCTGATGTTATTTTAGTAGCTACTAATGTAGAAACTGTGGTAAAGATTTGGTCTTAGTTTTGTTGCCAACAACACTTCCACAATGACACAAGCGGAGAGGGAACAAGAAAACGGCAAAGAAAAGGAGAGAGAGAAGGAGAAAGAAAAGGAACAGCGTGGTGTCAAAAGACCAATCGCTCCACCGGTTATCCCAGAGCCTCTTCAAGAAGTAAGTTGCAAAGCTACGTTCAAAGGGCCAAAGATTTATATTTTAGATTGGAATATGATCCTGTTAAATAATTATAATGGAATAATGTTGTTTAGTTTGCACATAGACTGCTATGTCAGCTACACATTGGCTACGTTAACTAGCTAGTTAGCAGATAGCCGACTCAAGGATTTACGAAGGAGTTTAGTGGGGAAAGGGGGATACTAGTCAGTTGTACTGAATGCATTCAACTGAAATGTGTCTTCCGCATTTAACCCAACCCTTCTGAATCAGAGAGGTTCGGGGGGCCTTGATCGAAATCCACGTCTTTGGCGCCCGGGGAACAGTGGGTTAACTGCCTTGATCAGGGGCAGAACGAGATATCTTTACCTTGTCAGCTCGGGGATTCGATCCAGTAACCTTTCGGAGACATTCAACCACGGTTACTGGCCAAACGCTCTAACCATTAGGCTACCTGCCGCCCCTACTGGCGGACTGGAACTCCTTCACATAAAATTATTATTTTTATTTTTAAAAATAAAAACTACTGATTTCAGCACCCAAAGAATAGCCCACAATTACACACTACGTCTTGAAGTCCCCATACTGTTTGCTTCCTTGTAAGGTCACTATGTCTTCATAAACATCTCCCTTCACAGCAAATTCAGAGCAACTTTATCGTTGTGTTACACCCTGGATCTAAAACGTTGAGAATTGGTAGAGCAACCGACACTCTTCCTGCGACTGTCCCACACGTCATAGCCCGCAGACATAAACAAACATGCCAGCCCCAATATGAGGATGCATGGCTGTTGAGAGAAGGCCTGAATGTGAGTAAAAAATTACCCCAACACACACACACCCCCACACACACACACTGTCACCCTTATAATCCTCCTATGTCTTCTCTCTCTCTACTTGTTCGCTCAATGAAGAAACCAGAGAGTAATGAACAGAGGCAGAATGGTCTTAAAATGGTTGACCAGGCAATCTGGTCAAAGAAGATGTCCAATGGCGTACGGAGGACGCCAGTGTCTGCTGAACAGGTGTGTGTGTATGTGTGTGTCTAGTTGTGCAGGGCTCTACATATCTTTACCTATGTAGCCTGTGTGTATATCTGTTCTGTAGCTAGGGTGACCACATGTCCCTGATTATGCGGGACAGTCCCCGATTTTGACCCTTTGTCCCGCAACCAAACAATCATGTCCCCGCATTTTATTAACAAATTTAAACACAGATCATTTACAAGGTAGATTTGTCCCGTATTTCAGTCAGACATTCCAGCCTGTCTCTTACAGTCACATTGCGCTGTTTCTGCATCACCTAATTTTGCTCAAGGCAAAAAAGTAGGATAAGTGCACTTCAATTAGCTCGTTCGGAGCAGGGGTGTAGTGGTGCCAGAGCGTCGCTCCGCCACTTCTCACAATGGTGCTTGTTTAGTAAAGGTAGACCAAAGCTCAATCAATGCCTTGGAAGATTACATAATGATTCATTAGTATTCTACCTGACATAACCAAATATAATAGCTTAGTCTAACGTAACTCTTACACCAAAACACCACCTTAGTAATTTATTTTTAGGATCGTTAGCTGAATATTGACATAGTTTTTCTTATGCGGACAAAACTCAACAGTGAACGCCACTGGGCAGGATTGGCTTTAACTGAAACAAAATACAGGAAGGCTGAATAGTTTAACACTAGGTTCTCTAATTTACTCACAAAAAAGTAATGGTAGAAGCTCTAAATGCATATGAAACTGATGGAGATTAAATTATTGCAATGAATTATCAGCATTCACGATTGACAGTAGTGATGGCCTGTTTTGAAAGTACAGTTGAAGTCGGAAGTTTACATACACCTTAGCCAAATACATTTAAACTCAGTTTTTCACAATTCCTGACATTTAATCCTCCCTGTTTTAGGTCAGTTAGGATCACCACTTGATTTTAAGAATGTGAAATGTCAGAATAATAGTAGAGAGAGTGATTTCAGCTTGTATTTCTTTCATCACATTCCCAGTGGGTCAGAAGTTTACATACACTCAATTAGTATTTGGTAGCATTGCCTTTAAATTGTTTAACTTGGGTCAAACGTTTCAGATAGCCTTCCACAAGCTTCCCACAATAAGTTGGGTGAATTTTGGCCCATTCCTCCTGACAGAACTGGTGTAACTGAGTCAGGTTTGTAGGCCTCCATGCACGCACACGCTTTTTCAGTTCTGCCCACACATTTTCTATAGGATTGAGGTCAGGGCTTTGTGATGGCCTCTCCAATACTGTGACTTTGTTGTCCTTAAGCCATTTTGCCACAACTTTGGAAGTATGCTTGGGGTCATTGTCTATTTGGAAGACTCATTCGCGACCAAGCTTTAACTTCCTGACTGATGGCTTGAGATGTTGCTTCAATATATCCACATCATTTTCCTTCCTCATGATGCCATCTATTTTGTGACGTGCACCAGTCCTTCCTGCAGCAAAGCACCCCCACAACATGATGCTGCCACCCCGGTGCTTCACGGTTGGGATGGTGTTCTTCGGCTTGCAAGCCTCCCCCTTTTTCCTCCAAACATAACGATGGTCATTATGGCCAAACAGTTCTATTTTTGTTTCATCAGACCAGAGGACATTTCTCCAAAAAGTACAATCTTTGTCCCCATGTGCAGTTGCAAACCGTAGTCTGGCTTTTTTATGACTGTTTTGACCAAATTTTCTGGAATTTTCCAAGCTGTTTAAAGGCACAGTCAACTTAGTGTATGTAAACGTCTGACCCACTGGACTTGTGACATAGTGAATTATAAGTGAAATAATCTTTCTGTAAATAATTGTTGGAAGAATTACTTGTCATGCACAAAATAGATCCTAACCTACTTGCCAAAACTATAGTTTGTTAACATGAAGTTTTATTGTCTTCAACCTAAGTGTATGTAAACTTCCGACTTCAAATGTATGTACGCCTAACTTGGTGTTTGACGGGTATTAAAAATGTAACATTTTCTTGAGATAATGTGTGGGCAAACATTGCAATTGGAGGATGCATATTCTGTAATGTTATTCAGTAAGCTACATCTGTCAGTAAAAACTTTGAGAATATATGACAACATTTTGTATTCATGTAGTCTACACTATCCCGCAAATGTCCCCCAAAATCATCCTGTTGTCCCGAATTTGGGTATTTTAAATGAGGTTACCCTATCTGCAGCTCATGTATGACCACCCTAAACAGTGGTTTGATTGTCTGTTTTGGTGTGTTGTCTTGCAGGCCAGGTCTTATAACAGACTGATTCGACCAGCAGGTCTGGACACTAGTTCCAGGATGAAGTGGACCAACACGGCACACCATCCAGAGCACCTGGTGGGAGAGGAGGTGAGGGAGTACAGCACACCTGGACACAATGCATGCATGTTAAAGAGCAGGTTACTTTCAGAAATTACATTTTTAGTATGTTAATCCTTTGTGGATTCGTCAATCATTGATTTCTCCCTCCTCTCCCGCTCTTTCTCTCCCATCTGTCCTAATGGCAGGCATTGTATGTAAATCCCACTGACTGTTACAATGTGCACTGGCCCATCAGCAGGGGGCAGCTTAACGTGCACAGCGGTGCAGGTGGTTCTCTGACTGCTGTCTTGGCTGATCTGGAGGCCATCTGGAGCCACGTCATCCAGAAACAACTGGAAATCCCTCTAAAAGACCTCAAGGTACAAGACAGACAATGGGCTCACTTCTTTTATTAATTTTTTACCTGACTAAATGTAACAAATCAGAACATGTAGCAGAGACAATGTTGTGGTCAGCTGTCTTTTTTTTTTTTTGTACTCTGATCTAATCTCCTCTTTGTTTGTTGGGTTGGCAGTATTACAGGTGTATCCTTTTAGTCCCTGACATCTATAACAGGCATCACATTAAGGAACTGGTCAACATGCTGCTGCTCAACATGGGCTTTTCAGGTACAATGCACACTAAATGGCTTCATGGACGACCTGACTTGACCTTTAGAATTCTTTGTAAATATTTTATTTATTTATGTATTTTTTTTAATGTATGTATTTCTCTATGCACACTCACAGGGCCTTTCACACTCCAACACATACACAAACACTCACTCCATAATTTGCTCACACACATGCATTTATACTGATTACACACACACACACACACACTCAAATACAATCATCGTATACGCTGCTTTTACTCTGTTTATCATATATCCTGATGCCTAGTCACCTTACCCCTATCCATATCTACCCCTATCACATATTTGTATCCGTAAGTTGACGTTTAATAGTCAGATGATACTTGTGATCTGAAAAAAATGTTTTAATATGCATAAGTAGATGTTTGCAATATACCACCCTGTACATTCTCACTAGAAAAAAGATTCAGATTAGGAGCAGTTCGCGGAGGGTTTGGTGTGTCTGTGTGTCAACAGGCAGCGGGCAGCCACGTTTGCTATCACTCAGTCAGAATGTGCATCAGCGTTTAATCGTTGTCCATACCCTTGCCTGCTTGTTAAGATATTATGCACATTGATAGCTTTATAGAGAATGTCCTCGATGTGATTTATCATAGTAGTAGTAGTAGCACCAGGCAGCAGCAATCTAAATGATCAGAACGAAAACATGCGAGAGAGAACTGATCGGGTGAAATCAAAGGGGGTGAGATTATGAAGCAAGTGGACAGAGAAATACAGCTTCACTCTATCCAATCAGAGCAGCAGGATCAACGTACAACCTGCCTTTCTCTTTAAAGACAGCCAGTTGAGTTATGTAGACCACGTGGAACCTCGCACATGATTGACATGAGAAAGATGCGAAAATAATTGTATTTTATTTATTTAATATTTTTTGTTTTTAACACCCTTTTCTCCCCAATTGGTAGTTAGTCACATTACTGCATCTCCCGTACGGACTAGGGAGAGGCGAAGGTCGAAAACCGTGCACCTCCGAAACACAACCCTGCCAAGCCACACTGCTTCTTGACACAATGTACGCTTAACCCGGAAGCCAGCCGCACCAATGTGTTTGAGGAAACACCGTACACCTGACGACCGTGTCAGTGTGCATGCGCCCGACCCGCCACAGGAGTCGCTACAGCGCGATGGACAAGGACATCCCGGCTGGCAAAATCCTCCCCTAACCCAGACGACGCTGGGCCACAGACGGGTATCGAACTAGCATCTGTAGCAACATAGCTTGCACTGCGATGCAGTGCCTTAGACCGCTGCGCCACTCGGGAGGCCCTATAACCTTTTTCCCCATCACGGATAATTACCAAAAATACTTGGACCATAATTTTATCCAGAAAATTGCCCATATCCGCCGATATCCATTACGTTACTCGTTTTGTCTGTATACTTGGCTCACCCCTAGTAAATATGGTACTGGAACTGACCCTGTATATAGTATGACTGCTTACTTTTTCATGTTCTTTTTATTTCTATTTCTTGTGTGTTTCTGTTCTACCTGATGTTATTTTTACTATTACATTGTTATTGATTACTGCATTGTTAAAGTTAGCAAGAAATGCATTTCACTGTACTTGTGCATGTGACATTGAAACTTGAAACACCATCTGTTTCTCTCTCCTTGGTCTGCAGCGATCGTAGTCCACCAGGAGTCTGTGTGTGCTACATTCGGCTGTGGCTTGAGCAGTGCCTGTGTGGTGGACGTCGGCGACCAGAAGACCAGTCTGTGCTGTGTGGAGGACGGAGTGTCTCACCGCAACTCCAGGTGTGTAGAAGTGTGCACTCCCTCCCTGGTTGTCTGAAGATTTTGAACTGAAGTGTACACACAAGGTTTAAACTTTCCACTGAGGAATTTAAGGGTGCACAGAAGGGGCTTATCTCGAAGTTAAAATGTATTGGTAACTTATCAGTATGGTAATATAGATACTCTGTGTTTGTGTGTCTGTCCTCCTGCAGGCTGTGTCTGGCATACGGGGGTGCTGATGTCACCCGCTGTTTCTTCTGGCTCCTGCAGAGGGCGGGCTTCCCTTACAGGGAGTGTCAGCTCTCCAACAGGGTGGACTGCATCCTACTGCAGCAGCTCAAAGAGACCTTTTGCCACCTGGACCAGGTACTAAAACAGCACCTGACATCTGGGTCATATTCATTAGGCACCAAACTGAAGAAAACAGCCTGAAATGGGGAGGAACTTCCGTAACTTGTCCCATAACAAACAGTTGTTTTAGTTTCTGCTATGGTGTGCCTTAATAACTAAGACCCTGGTGCACTCTTCAACGTAAGGAGGCTCCAACCCTGGTCTTGAAGTGCTAACTGTATGTTCCAGGCTTTTATTTCAGCCCATCACTAACATGCCAGTTTCAAATAGACAACTAATGAATCATGGTCTTCAGTCTGGGATATAAGGACATAGCTGAATAAGGTGTGTTAATGAGAAAGGGGAAGGTATGAATAGAAGGAGATGGATACCCCTTTTCTACATGCTCATTTGGATGGATTTTTCATTCTCCTTTTTCACCAGGACATCTCTGGGCTACAAGACCATGAGTTCCGCACCCGTTTCCCAGAGTCCCCTGCACTTCTTTACCAGGTTCGACTTGGGGATGAGAAACTGCAGGTACGTACACACACCCAGTCAGGGAAGGGCTGTCAGTGGTACAGCGGATGATGATGATGATGATGATGATGATGATGATGGTGGTTATGAATGCCAATTTTGATATAGAAGATGACTTTAATAAAGATGACATAATAAATGCTTTCCCAATGTGTCATTTGTGTACCCTAGGCGCCCATGGCCCTGTTCTACCCCACCACGTTTGGGATAGTGGGCCAGAAGATGACCTCCTTGCAGCACAGATCTCAGGGTGACCCAGAGGACCCACATGATGAACACTACCTACTGGGAACCCAGAGCAAGCAGGACCAAGTAGGATGGGGACCCCTGACTCCATCATACTATAATTCTGATTGGTACTACTATCTGATTGGCTGATACTCCCTCTCTGTTTCTACCTCTCCCTTCCTTTTCCTCCTCTCTCCCTTATTATGCTCAGTCCTCTAAAGCCTCAGCAGAGCGTAAGTCCCTTCCCAAGCCGCCTGGGTTTGAGGGGGAGTTGAGCAGCCAGGGTGGGGACCCCTCAGAACGTGGAGTTGGTGCCCATGTCCAGGATGTGGAGCTGGGACACTCCCAGAATGACTGCCTGATGGGGGGAGCAGAGATGGAGGAGCCTCCCTCAGCACTCCTCTCCAGGAAGACTGCCATAACTCAGTTTGAGGGCAAAGCGCTGGGCTTGGACAAAGCCATCCTGCATAGCATTGACTGCTGTGGTAAGCAAAACACCCTGCTTCAAAACTCTGTCCTATAATACAGTATCTTGTTTTATTCTGCCATAAACATGCGGTAACATGCACTAAATAATAAACATAAAACATTATTGGTCATGATATTGATTATTCTATTATGAAGTGAGGGTGAATTCTGAAGCAGTGGTTTCCAAATGTTGGATTTTGATAGGGGAATGTGTGAATGTTGAAGGTTTTGTGTGTTTGTTTGTGCCCAGCATCTGACGAGACCAAGAGAAAGATGTACAGCTCCATCCTGGTGGTGGGGGGAGGCCTGATGTTCCACAGGGCCCAGGAGTTCCTGCAGCACCGCATCCTCAACAAGATGCCACCCTCCTTCCGCAGGGTGGTGGAGAGCGTGGAGGTGATCACACGACCCAAGGTACACTGGCTTCTACGTACACTTGCTTTAGCACAGTGGACTAACATGGTTTTGAGGCATGCAGAAGACCAGGGTTTTATATCTAGTCTAACACAGTGGGTATAAAATGCAATCTTGCAGGAGTTTGTGTCACTCCAAGCAGAGGTGTTTAATAGCTGATGTGTTTTCCAGGACATGGACCCTCGCCTGATCTCGTGGAAGGGGGGAGCGGTGCTTGCCTGCCTGGACACCACCCAGGAGATGTGGATCCACCAGAGGGAGTGGCAGCGCTTTGGGGTACGCATGCTGAGGGAGAGGGCTGCGTTTGTCTGGTGAACCACTTCAGAGACTACACCCCACTGGAACCAAGGGAGCACAGAGGGAGAAGCCCATTACTTTAGACAGTAGAACACTGGCACAAGTAACACTCAGAAAGACATTGCCAGACACACAAGTTAAGGCAAATACTTAACCTGGGCAATGACCCTCAGGCTTTATATTGTGTAAAGTGTACAGCATGTCTTTGTGGTAGAAAGATGGATTCAATCTTCATTGTTTGGTTCCTAGTTTCTGTGGATGTTTATTTTGATTAAAGCCCTACTTTTGTCTTGTAAAAAGGACTTACTGTTTTGACATTTCTTATAGACCATATGGTGGTGGGCATTTAACGGGGTAAATGTTTTATGAAGTGGTACTTTTCCTACAGCACAATTAGCTAAGATGTCAAGTTTGTGGTCATGTGTGTTTTGCAAAACAGAGGATCAGAGATCAAGTACCAGTAAGGACGTTATACTTAAACGATCAGTGACGCCTGTCACAGTAAAATGATATGACTAACTCATGTAGTGTCATTCATCATACCCCTAGTAAATCAAATGTACTTTCAACATGCACTACATGACCAAAAAGCTCGTCAAACATTTCATTCCAAAATCATGGGCATTAATATGGAGTTGGTCACCTCTTTGCTGCTATAAAGAATCTGAAATTCTTGGAAGGCTTTGCACTAGATGTTGGAAACTTTGCTGCGGGGACTTGCTTTAATTCAGCCATGAGCATTAGTGAGGTCGCCACTGATTTTGGGTGATTAGGCAAGGCTTGCAGTCTGCGTTCAAATTTATCCCATGTAGATGTCGATTAAGGCAGCCCCCCGCACCTCTCTCTCCTTGAAAGCGGAAGTTCTAGCCTTTAGTTCGGTGCAGATGTTTCCTGCTGAATGAGAAGAGGCCCTTCGAGGAGGGGGACAGGGACAAATTGAAATGCGTCCAGAGGGAGCTGAAGTTGCGGATTGCTGAGGGGAAGAGCGTGTATAAGGAGAAGATGGAGGACAAGCTGAGGCAGAGCCAGTTGAGAGAGGTGTGGAAGGGTATGAGAAATATCACTGGCTTCAAAAAGTCAAACTGAGGGGACCTAGGACAGAGCCAATGAGCTGAACCAATTTCTTAACAGGTATGATATTAGCTCTGTCCACCTCCCCTCCAGCTCTCCAGGCCACACACCCTCATGGCACACGACACCTCCGTTGAGACAATCAGCAACCCGCTCCCTCTGGACTGTTTTGCAACACCTCCCTTCCCCCCCACCTTTGGACTGATCCCCTTCCCCCCCACCTCCCCACCAGGGCTGACTTTCACCACCAGCCAAGTGCAGAGAGAGCTGGAGAGACTACATCAGTGGAAAGCGGCGGGCCCTGATGGCATCAGCCCAAGGGTGCTGACTAACTGTGTGGAATACTCCAGCACCGCTTCAACCTGAGCCTGGAAAGGGTCCCTGTGCTGTGGAAAACATCCTGCCTGGTCCCAGTGCCTAAGAAGGCGCACCCCACTGCCCTGAATGACTGCAGACCTGTAGCGCTAACATCCCACATCATGAAGACCCTATCGATCTATCTATCTGAAAGGTCAGTCCTTGCTCACCTCAGACCCCTGGTGTGTATATCACCAGGCGCGTGTTTTCCCAACACGCAATTGCTGCTGCCCGTAAGCAGACATTACAAGCCGAATTACAAAATTAATTTTGCCATAAAAATATATTACAATTATTTAATTTACATACACTTGCTTTTGCACCTAATTTCAAAGATTTATTAGACCACACACACCATGCCTGCGCATCACAGGGTCTATTAATTAAACGCACTTCGTGACACTTCTGAGCTACGTAAATAGCCAACTGACAGACGGTACTAGCTAGCTTCAGTCAGTCACAAAAAAATGTAATGCACAATGAAGCGAACATATCCAATTGGGGCTCAAAAACGAAAAAAGGTTAAAAAAACAAAAACTCAACTGGAAAATTTGCTAAAGTTAACCAGTTTCTTCAGAAGCACTACTGAAAAGGAATCGGATGGAGATACTGCCGGTAATTTTGCAACTACAAGTTGTAGCAGCACAGACCTACCCGCTAATGCTACAGCGGCTAGCTCGGAGGCTGCTCCCGCCACAGAGCTTGACAGATCGCCTGATGACGTACCTGTAAATGCAGGTTTGGTGAGTGAAAGTTGTGAAACTGTCATTCTCTCTTTGGCCAGACAGGTTTACCGACCACGAGAGATGTCAACTTGTCAAAAGGGGTCCAGTTCAAATTAAGGGTTATGACTTCCCACAAAACGATGATAAAGTCCCACGTCGTTTTACCGAAAAATATTACCAAATGAAAAACGGAGAAGAAATACCCCGTAACTGGTTAGTTTATTCTATGAAAAGTGATTCTGTGTTTTGTTTTTGCTGCAAGCTCTTTAAAAGAGGGACAACATATACACTGAGCAGCAGTGTATACACTGGCTTTCGATTGTGGGTGAATATTCATAGCCACTTGAAAGAGCACGAGAAGGGCAGATCGCATCGTGCCAATATGGAACAATGGCGTGAATTAAAAAAAACGACTTACAACAGGCAAAACCATTGAGAGTGCCAGTCAGGAAATGCAGTCTCTGGAAGAACAGCACTTGAGGGCTGTATTAAGCAGGATAATTGCTATTGTTTGCCATTTAGCAGAAAGAAACCAGGCGTTAAAGAGGACACAGAAAACCTTTTTGAGCCACATAATGACAATTTTCTGGGACAGAATTGTATAATGAAGGATTGACAAAAAATAAATAAAAGATTACTACTTGAGTAACACAATGCAAAACGAACGTATTGCATTACTTGGACAGAAAACATCTGATGCAATTGTGCACAATGTGAAAAGGGCCAAGTATTTTTCAGTCATAATGGATTGTACCCCTGATATTAGCCACACAAAACAACTATCATTGGTGCTACGTATTGTGAACTGTGAGTCATCTGTAGGGGCCTCCATCTTAGAGCACTTTGTTGGCTTCATCAGCGTTGCTGACACCACAGGAAAAGGCCTGTGTAATACTCTCCTTGAACAGCTTTATGACATTGAACATCGCAGACTGTCGTGGGCAATCCTATGATAATGGGAGTAACATGATGGGACACAAGCAGGGTGTCCAGGCAAGAGTGCTTGAACTGAACAAGAAGGTAATGTGTGTTCCCTGCAGCAGTCACACACTCAACCTCGTCGTGGCTGATGCAGCCAAGTCACCAGTTCTCTCTGTGAGCTTGTTTGGCATTCTTCAGCACCTTTACAACCTCTTCAGCTCTTCAATAAAGCGCTGGTCAATACTACTACGTCATGTAAAGCTGACAGTGAAAAGCCTGTCAACAACAAGATGGGAGTGTCGCACTGACAGTGTAAAAGCACTTCGCTACCAAATGCCAGAAGTTGTGGAGGCCTTAACAGAACTCGGTGAACATGCAGCAGAGAAGAAGGGTGGAGAGACATTGTCTTTATCACAAAGCCTTTGCAAGGAGCTGACAACATGGCGGTTCATACTCTGTGTTGTGATCTGGTACAAGGTAAATCGTGTATACTAGTAAACTCCTTCAAAGCCCCAGTGTTTCACTTGAAACCGTTAAGAGGGAAATGAATGGTGTTAAACAGTTTCTCCAGGAATACAGAGAAAGTGGACTTGCCTCAGGCCAGACAGATGCCAGAGAAATAGCAGGGAAAACACAGGTAGGTATGGCATTCCCAGTGTAGAGACAGAAATTAGCATCTCGCCAGTTCCTCTATGAGGGCACAGAGGAAACTAAATTCACACCAGAACAGTGCTTTAGGCAAGATTTCTTCCTTCCCCTAGTTGATTCAGCGCTGACTAGTGTCAGTGAGAGGTTCTCACAGGTGGAACAATTTTTTTCTATTTTTGGATTTTTATATTCACTAGATAACATGAAGAAAGCTATTCGGGAAGACACACTTGAGGAATCATGCAAGAACCTGGAAAATACATTAGGGGACATTGACAGCCAAGACTTAATCCTTGAAGTAAGGGCAGCTGTTGTTGTTTTTCCAAAACACATTTCCTCTCCAGCAGAAAGTCTGGATTGAATGCCTTGCCCCCCACTCCTTCCCTGTCAGACAGCGCAACACCTTATTACACTTTTCCACCACTCACTCAATGTGTTCTGCCCAGGTCAGCCTAGTGCCAAAGTATAACCCAAGGAACCTGAAGGCCCCCACCCTCTCCAAGTTTCTCCCATATAACCTCAAGCGTACCTGAACCTCAAGCAAAATCCTGAATCCCCACATGAATGCTCACTGCTCTACCTCAAATGCTTCCTGTACCTTCCTGACTATGTTCCCCTCTTTTTACACTGTTCACCTACTTACAAGTGAGACATTTCTATTGTCGTGGCTGGAACCCTGGAGTCGTTCTTCTGTGGCCCGTCCACAGAGAGACACTCTAACCCTTCTTTTAGCTCCTTCCTGCTTTAGACCAGTTGCTAAGAGACAGTGGCTCACCGTCAAGTTTATAGCCGATATATCAAATCTGTTCCTTCCTCCTGAGTGACCTACTTACTCCTGCGTCAGTGCTAAGTTTATTTCCCGGTAAGAGAGCCTCCTCATAGCCCTCTTACATTAGCCAGGTCTGGTAAGCCTAGAGTACTTCTATTTAGCAGCTGTTTATCAGTCCTTCAGAAAAGGCCTGTAACTCTTTTATAGTTAACTTAGGTTATGCTTGTAAGTAGTCTTTTATTTAAAGGCTTAGTGCTGTCAGTGCTAGTAGTTAGTTTTATGCCTGCTTGAGTATCTTAAATTCAAGCTCTACTCCCTTCTAGTGGTCTACTGATTAGTTCTAAGTAGATTATTCGTAGGCTTAGTAGATTATAAGTAGGCATTCCACAACAGTATATGGATGTTCAAATAGGCTTTTTAAAACAATGTCAACAAAGGCTTTCTTATTATGTTTCTCACATTCCTATACCCATTTGGTGAAGTATCCTATGAATGTATTTCAGCAGTCAATGCCCAGCAGATGGCAGTCCATTCCTATTCTGTTTTTGGTCCTCCCTATCTTACCCACTGTAGAGTCAAGTGGCTGCTTAGAGATGGAAGAATATCTCTTCTGCACGTAGACAGCCATCATATAAATGTTTTACTGTGATCAATATTACCATTCTAATGAACTTTGGTGCCTTTCCAGTCTTCCAAGAGATTCACATCATTACACACTTTCTCAGTCTCTTCCTCCTCTCACACAAAACCCATGAATCAATGTCTTCATATTTCCACAAACAGACACCATCACTGTGCTCGGCTAATTGTGCAATTCTGTTTCTTACTCATTTGTAGAAAAGGGAAGCAAGGCGATTCAGGGAATGAGAAGGGCGAAGAAAGTGATAGAACTACACACCTCCATTTAGGCACCAGCAGGGTAGAACATACAGTTTTTTCCCGCTATGATAAGCCCCCATGAAACACATTTGGGCCAGTGCAGCTACTGACTGGTGAAGTGGGTGTCGTGTGAGGTCATCACAGAGCGCAGGGTGTCAGAGACAATGAAGGAGCCAAGTTTGGGGTAAACCAGAATCTATGCTGCAATAGTCTATGTACTGGGGGGCTTGGGTCAGTCTCTTATATCTGGTGTAATTCTCCTGTCTTATCTGTTGTCCTGTGTGAATTTAAGTATGCTCCCTCTAATTCTCTCTCTCTCTCCCCCTCCCCTCCCAGAGGACCTGAGCCCTAGGACAATGCCTCAGGACTACCTGGCCTGATAACTCCTGGCTGTCTCCAGTCCACCTGGTCGTGCTGCTGCTCCAGTTTCAACTGTTCTGCCTCCAGCTATGGAACACTGACCTGTTCACTGGACGTGCTACCTTGTCCCAGTCGGACTTGCTTTTTTTTTACTCTCTCTCTCTACCGTACCTGCTGTCTCGACCTCTGAATGGTCGGCTATGAAAAGCCAACTGACATTTACTCCCGAGGTACTGACCTGTTGCACCCTCTACAACCCTGCTGTTCATCTATGAACGTTAAAACATCTTGATGAACAATCTGGCCTTAATGGCCATGCACTCTTATAATCTCCACCTGGCACAGCCAGAAGAGGACCTGCTACCCCTCAGAGCCTGATTCCTCTCTAGGTTTCTTCCTAGGGAGTTTTTCCTAGACACAGTGCTTCTACATCTGTGTTGTAGACTAGGTTTCTGTATAGCACTTTGTGATATCTGCGAATGAATTAAGGGCTTTTATTTGATTGATGGACCTTCTCTGTCCTAGTAATGTTGTACGTGAGCAGGGGGACACTGGGTGTTTTCTATCAGGCGCGCAAAGAGCCATTGAAGTGGGTTTGTTCTTCCATTTACCCTCTCCGGCCTCACACAGACCAGGCTCTTTATTATATGGAGCATATGCCTGATCCTCTCTATTCACATAGAGCTACACAGAGTAGCGTTATATTGAGTGTTACGCACGCCTCCCTAAGGAGGGAACGCAACACCCTGCTACACGTAAGCCCAGTTGAATGGGGAGAAAGTATGGGGTCGTGGGTGCAAGTAAGGGTGACAGAGGCCACAATAACATTAAAGCAATGGATTTTATTTATCCAAAAACGGGAAGTGAGGGAAAAGGGGCTGGACGGGACCAAAGTAAAGAACCAAACCTCTAACCTGCCTTAACTGTCAACACAACATCTTACCTAAACTAGCACCGTAATGCTGGTGCTCTAACCAAATTACAAGGGGTGGTCCGCCCAGGTCTTACCTAGTGTATATAGACAAGTAAACTCTACGGGAGGTGTACGCCCATGGGCCTCTTGCCTAGCACAATGCCTTTCCCCTGGGAACAAATGAAAAAGGTAGTTAGCCCAAATTATAATGTTACAAATGACACAAAACCAATGCTCTCGCTTAACAAACAAATTCTAATACACTACTCAATCACATTTAACAGCTCAAACAACACTCCAAATATCTAAACACTAATTCATAAAGATCTCACACACAAGCAGCACATCTCACAAACCACAGCAAACCAGCCAGAGAGAGAGAGAACAGCTCAAACAACTGAGGCTTAAATAAGGGTGAGCCAGCTGCAGCTACTGACGAGTGGGTGGAGTCAGGTCTTCCAGACAGTGGAGAATCCCACCAATCAGCCATTGCAACTGGACCTGGAGGCCATCTTGCCTGGAACAAACTCACACATTGAAACACTGAAACCAAGTACAAACAAATATACGGACACAGAGCAACACAACACACTGGGGACGTAACATGGAGCATACGCCTGATCCTCTCTATTCACATAGATCTACACAGTGTAGCATTATATGGAGCATACGCCTGATCCTCTCTATTCACATAGATCTACACAGAGTAGCATTATATGGAGCATACGCCTGATCCTCTCTGTTCACATAGATCTACACAGCCTCCAGTGATTGTGGTAATGTGCCGGGGTCAATTCCGTGATGCTTACGCCATCAATATCAAATCCTGACCAATGTAGCCCATTGGAGCACATGTAGCTCATTGGAGATCCTTATATTGGGGCCAGAGCTCCCATTGGGTTACTTAGGACATGGGTTGAAAACATTGGGTAATACTTTAGAGGCCTTTAACTGCTTTTACACCAGAAAAGCAGCAGTCTTTGAGCTGTTGGACATCTTCCACCCCTGGACCCCTATCTGCCTGGTAGCCCTCTCCTCCTACCCCCCGCCACTGGTCCAGTGCCAGAACTCTTAGAGACAGTGGATGAGAATGGGAGGGGTGGACAGAGGAAGTGTGTGTGTGTGTGGGGAGTGATTCTTTCAGAGATGGTGAATGGCATGGGGGTGTTAGGGTATGGTGAATGGCCTAAGGTGGAGAGGAGGGTGGAGTTATTGTGGGCATTTCTATAAAGCCGAGGCTTAAACTACAGCATCCTCTCATTCTGTCCCGCCCCCCTGTGCTCTTCCTGTCTTTTATTCTATCCCTTTGTCTCTGTCTTCCCTTCTTCCCCCAGAGATAACCTTCTGTGTGCACAGTGCTGTTCATGGGCCTATGAACAACACAGCCAATTTTTACTAGCTCTCTTTTGATTAATTCTTTCACTTTTAAAGGTTGTTTGAACAAACTTTGTTTGTGTAAAGAGAGCTCTATGTAGTGTGACCTTTCACAGTGATGCTCTCTCTGCCCCCGCCTCTTTGTCCTGGGATGATGTATTACAACAGCAGTGGGATTGTCTCTGTAGTCCATTCTATGAATGAGTACCAATAGATTCCAGCTTACATCTTTGTGGCTGAAAACAGGTGGATCTGTTGTCATCAGTGGAATAATACAATACTGTAAAATAATGGATGAACCATTTATTACTTCCTAGAAGTGTTGGTTGGGGAGAAGAAAAGAAGGAGGAAGGAAGGAACGTAGGGATGGGTTGGGATTGTGTTTTTGCATGTATGTGTGTGTGTGTGTGTGTGTGTGTGTGTGTGTATTATCCATTTATTAGACAAGACAAGAGGAGTTGAGGGGGCATTCCTCAAGAGCATCTTGTCCTGAAGATTCACCAGAAGAACATAGGAATGATCTGAAACGTCTTTGTTCTCTCTCCCTGTGAGAGCGTTCTGAACCCTGTCGCACGTCACAGTTAAACCCTGCATAGCCAGTACGGTTTCATCTTTCACACATGTTGTTCCCCTTTCTCAGTCCAATTGGCAAGGCATCTTTGTTTTGTCATGTTGATTACCCCTCTCCCAAGCTGTGGCTTGGGTTCCAGTTGTACCAGTGCCATATTGGGTCGCTATGTCTTGGCCCCTTTTGGGTCTCTTTCCGCCAAGCTGTAAAATGTCCCATGTTGACAATTTACAATTTACCTGTGTATTTTTTTTCAATTGCTGTGTTTGTCCCTGTTGCCATTATGCACCTCTGTAGTTATGTATCACACATCTGTTGATTGGTGGTGTTCCACAGATCGTCAATGTTTACGGTGTTTGTTTACACTGCATTCCTGCTGTTGAATTGACCTATATAAAGATATTGAAGAGGTATGTTAAAGCCAGAGGCTGTCTGTCTGTCTTCAGAGATGAGGTAGTTACTGGAGGGTGTTGTGTGTGTTAGTGTGTAATCGGCATGCTACAGGGCTATCACTGACCATGCCTGGCGTGTCTGTCTGTCTGTCTGTCTGTCTGATCAGGGCTCTTATGACTTCCACTTCCCTGATCAAATGAATAATTGACAAGCCACATTTCCGGTTGCCAGGGTTACCGCTGGCCGTTTGCGCAGTGTCAGGTGATGCATTGATCTGTGCTGTGATAGGGCTGGAGGAAGGGCATAGCTCAGTGAAGAGGTTTATTTAGGATTTGTTTTGCCATGGAAAATAGAGTGAACAGATTTGGTAAGTAAATAGCACTTAAGTTACTGTCTGAGGAAACCTTACATGGAGATGTCTGATAGGCCTCTGGTCCTGGGAACAGTCAAGTCTTACATGGAGATGTCTGATAGGCCTCTGGTCCTGGGAACAGTCAAGCCTTACATGGAGATGTCTGATAGGCCTCTGGTCCTGGGAACAGTCAAGTCTTACATGGAGATGTCTGATAGGCCTCTGGTCCTGGGAACAGTCAAGCCTTACATGGAGATGTCTGATAGGCCTCTGGTCCTGGGAACAGTCAAGTCTTACATGGAGATGTCTGATAGGCCTCTGGTCCTGGGAACAGTCAAGCCTTACATGGATATGTCTGATAGGCCTCTGGTCCTGGGAACAGTCAAGCCTTACATGGAGATGTCTGATAGGCCTCTGGTCCTGGGAACAGTCAAGTTTTGTGTTAACGATTAGGTAAGGGGATAGCTCTGCCTCTACCCAGTAAGAAAATGTACTTGACGTTTGTGTGGTACCAAGGTATGCAGAGTGTCCTCATCTGCCTGCTCTCAACATACCGGATGTAAACACTTCAACCACTTGAGCCAGGCGAGGAGTTTCTGCTGAGGAGGAGAGGAGGGGAGGAGAAGAGAGGGAGGGAGAAGAGGAGGGAGAGGAGAGAGGAGAGTCTGAAGGTGCTTCTGTCAGAGGATAAATATAGGAGGTAGAATGGGCTCTGTTGTTCCCATGGGACAGCACTGTGCCCCTCTGTATGGCACACACAACAGAGTACTTGTCTGTGTGATTGAAGGAGTGAGAGGGAAGAACAGAGTAATCAATCACTATAGGCACCTTTCATCTCTGCTGCCTATCTTACTTTATTTGTGTGTGCATGCTTGCATGTGTGGATGTGTGTCTACGTTTGTGTGCGCGTGTGTGCGTTTGTGTGCGTGTACCTGCATCCATGTGTGTGCAGGTGTGTAAAACAAGAAGAAATGGGTTCCTACTGAAGCAGGTGTGCAAGACTGCATGCATCAGGCATGTGTGTGCATTACAATATAACATAAGGGGGCATTTCATAAGTACGATGCATAATTCATTGCTAAGAGACAGGAGGCTCTTCTATTAGTCAAACCAATCTGAAGAGTGATGTCATCCATGCCCATCCCCAGTTTTCCACCCCTTCTCTAATGTGATTGATGTACACTACTGTTACAGTTATTTACTGTACTATACAGTGTCTTTGGCCTGAACACTCTTACTCTGATTAAAAAAGCCTGTTTTTAAAAGACACTTTATTATAATCTGTATCTAATTTATGTTATATACAGAAAGTGCATAGAACAGTTTATTACTTTGTCCCAGAGGGCACAGCTTTCTGTTCTTTAACATATACATCAGTCTAATCTCTGTCTCTCTCTTGCTCTTTCTCTTGCTCTCTCTCTTGCTCTCTCTCTCTCCTCTCTCTCTCTCTCTCTCTCTCTCTCTCTATCTGAAGATGGAGGCTTCTGCTGCAATAATGGTGCCATTGTCTGGGCTGTGGTAGAGATTAGGGTGTATTCCGTTTATTGGGGGAAGTCCTTAATGCCTCTGTGTGGATTAGAGAGCGTTTGGACAATGAGGGTGTGTGAGGACGACCCTGTGTGTCTTTCATAAATGTAAGATTACCCCGTTGCCCTTCTCAACCCAAAGTCAAACACACAGGAAACTCCACAACTGGATCACAATTCCAGTCGGTCAGAGGTTTACATACACTAAGTTGACTGTGCCTTTAAACAGCTTGGAAAATTCCAGAAAATTATGTCATGGCTTTAGAAGCTTCTGATAGGCTGATTGACATCATTTGAGTCAATTGGAGGTGTACCTGTGGATGTACTTCAAGGCCTACCTTCATGCTCAGTGCCTCTTCGCTCGACATCATCTGAAAATCAAAAGAAATCTGCCAAAAACTCTGCCAAAAACTTGTAGACCTCCACAAGTCTGGTTCATCCTTGGGAGCAATTTCCAAACGCCTGAAGGTACCACGTTCATCTGTACAAACAAGAGTACGCAAGTGTAAACACCATGGGACCATGCAGCCATTATACCGCTCAGGAAGGAGACGCATTCTGTCTCCTAGAGATTAACGTACTTTGGTGCGAAAATTGCAAATCAATCCCAGAACAACATCAAAGGACCTTGTGAAGATGCTGGAGGAAACAGGTACAAAAGTATCTATATCCACAGTAAAACGAGTCCTATATCGACATAACCTGAAAGGCCACTCAGCAAGGAAGAAGCCACTACTCCAAAACCGCCATAAAAAAGCCAGACTACGGTTTGCAACTGCACATTGGGACAAAGATTGTACTTTTTGGAGAAATGTCCTCTGGTCTGATGAAACAAAAATAGAACTGTTTGGCCATAATGACCATCGTTATGTTTGGAGGAAAAAGGGGGAGGCTTGCAAACTGAAGAACACCATACCAACCGTGAAGCACGGGGGTGGCAGCATGATGTTGTGGGGTTGCTTTGCTGCAGGAGGGACTGGTCACTTCACAAAATAGATGGCATCATGAGGAAGGAAAATTATGTGGATATATTGAAGCAACATCTCACAACATCACTCAGGAAGTTAAAGCTTGGATGCAAATGGGTCTTCCAAATGGGCAATGACCCCAAGCATACTTCCAAAGTTGTGGAAAAATGGCTTAAGGACAACAAAGTCAAGGTATTGGAGTGGCATCACAAAGCCCTGACCTCAATCCTATATAACATTTGTGGGCAGAACTGAAAAAGCGTGTGCGAGCAAGGAGGCCTACAAACCTGACTCAGTTACACCAGTTCTGTCAGGAGGAATGGGTCAAAATTCACCCAACTTATTGTGGGAAGCTTGTGGAAAGCTACCCGAAACGTTTGACCCAAGTTAAACAATTTAAAGGCAATGCTACCAAATACTAATTGAGTGTATGTAAACTTCTGACCCACTGGGAATGTGATTAAAGAAATAAAAGCTGAAATAAATAATTCTCGCTACAATTATTCTGACATTTCACATTCTTAAAATAAAGTGGTGATCCTAACTGACCTAAGACAGGGAATATTTACTAGGATTAAATGTTGAAAAACTGAGTTTAAATGTATTTGGCTAAGGTGTATTTCAACTGTATCTTAAATAAGTTTATTCAATATGTGTGTCATAGTTGTTTTGGGGGGCAGTTTATCCAATGCGTCGGATGCCTATATGCATACCTATCTCTGATTATTCATGAGCTCTTGAAACTGCGCTGCGTTACTTTGTGCCCCCTCTGTGCTCTCAGATCTCCACATCAGTCAGAAGTGCTGAGCAATGAAAAGCTCTCCGCTCAACACACCTCCGCCTTTAGTAACCTCCTCATCTTGTCTGCATTATGCAACTGTAAAGAGGAGGACATCTTTCTCTTCCTTCCTCTGTATTTCTCCTTCTCTGGTTTCCTGCTGGCCTGCTTCTCTTGAGTGGGCTGTGATACGGGTTAGTGACAGAGGCACACACTGTACCCACATCACCATGAAGGGGTCACACAAGTTCAGAGAATGCCCAAGCAACCTACCAGAACCAATCAAGCCACACCTCACCTGTACCAGTCAACCTCACCTGCCCCAGCTCATTCCTGGCTCAGCCAATCACATTCCCAAACTGACCACTGCTTTTTGATTGGATATCATTGTCATTTCCTATAGTCGTACCAAGGCACTGATATTATAGTATAGCTAGAATAAAGTTGTGAAACAGTGTTATACCAATTTGTTGTCATGCTGTATCATCCTCCATGATCCATCTATCTCCCTCTCCTAATCAGTACCCGGTGTGTGCTGTCTTTAGTTGGGGTGCATCTCATCACTGAGCCCTAGAGACCTGGAGGAAGCTGCAGTCAGAAGAGAGCTCTGATACCCAGGCAGGCAGCCCAGTGAATACTTTTCTGCAGTCGATGTCTCCTCTGAGCTGCTGCCCTCAGCTAATGGGGTATGTTATGAATTAATTTAAATGTGTGTGTGTCTGTGCGAGTCAGTGTGTGTGCGCATATGTTTGTGTACGTGCTTGTGCATTTGTGAGTGGCCTCCTTTCCTCTGAACATTCCTGCTTCCACTGAAAAAAGGCACATACCTGTGGTCCCACAGCACAACAACCTGCCCAGGCCTCTAACCACAACCCCTACAATACATATTGTATCTCCCAGCACTTGATATCTGCCTACTACATGAGTCGTCTACCACTCACCTCAAGACACTTTTCTATTTTTCTTTCTTTCTCTCTCTCTCTCTCTCTCTCGCTCTCTCTCTCACAGACACAACTCTGATGTGTGTGCATGCGAGTGTGTGTGTGGGCGTCCTATTAAAATGCTTACCAGAGTGCCAGAGTGATTGATAGG
The DNA here is from genome assembly GCA_023634145.1 of Thymallus thymallus. NCBI lineage: Eukaryota > Metazoa > Chordata > Actinopteri > Salmoniformes > Salmonidae > Thymallus > Thymallus thymallus. Next base: position 23,047,483 of record CM042399.1, read on the forward strand.
ATTGATTGAAGGTGCTTAGGGCCCCTGAGTTAATTTGTTTGGCTGATAGAGTTCTTGATTAAGTTATGGCGTGGGGGGGGGGGGTGGGGGGGGGGTAGTGTATAAAGCTGCCATCAAGGCAAAGGGTGGCTATTTGAAGAATCTCAGATATAAAATATATTTTGATTTGTTTAAAACTTTTTTGGTTACTACATGATTCCATATGTGTTATGTCATAGTTTTGATGTCTTTACTTTTATACTACAATGTAAAAAATAGTGCAAATAAAGAAAAACCCTTGAATTAATAATATTCCAAACTTTTGGCCCCCAGTGTGTCTTTCTCTCTGTGTGTGTGTGTGTGTGTGTGTGTGTGTGTGTGTGTGTGTGTGTGTGTGTGTGTGTGTGTGTGTGTGTGTGTGTGTGTGTGTGTGTGTGTGTGTGTGTGTCAGCTAGGCTGAAAGAGTTTGAAATTATGATCTAACTATCTCACATTTCATGAGTCTTTACCACACAAGGCAAAGTCCTAAATGAAAACAAACCATTTCCACAATGTTTATTTGGCTTATATGTACTTCTGGTTGGCAGGGACGATTTGTACCATAACACACGCTTTGCCAAGAGGCTCTACTACTATCATTATTTAATCCAATCCAAGTGTTAATTATTTTCCTATTATGAAAAACAACCTAAAGTAGAGTGTTTAATCAAGTTTATAAGCAAATGGCAAAAAATTATTTTTTTCAATAGAGAAGGGTGAAGGAAATGAAAGCGGATAAACGATTTCAGATGTAGCAGATATTTCAGGAAGAGAATCTGAAGTAACCTTAATGAAGAATGATCTTGGTGTATGAGTAGGTCTCTGAATAATGAAGAGAGAATGATCTTGGTGTATGAGAAGATCTCTGATTCCTGCCTAGTACTTTCCTGCTATGTCCCCTTCCCTCCTCCCCTCGTTTCTCCTACTGGTGAGACTCTACCCGCAGGTTGCTGGTTGTTGTAGTTCTGATAGATGGCCCTTAAAGCCCCAGAGGTCACAGCCAGCCCCTGGCAGCTGGGGAGGGAGGATCTGTATCATAAGTCAGCAGACATTTCATAAAGGTACCGTCATGGTGAGCAAGCACAAAAACGCTGACAAAGACACGTACCGTAGATTCTCGCACATATACATGCACACACACACACACACACACACACACACACACACACACACACACACACACACACACACACACACACACACACACACACACACACACACACACACACACACACACACACACACACACACACACACACACACACACACACACACACACACACACACACACACACACACACACACACACACACACACACCATTACCCTTCATTCAGGCGTCAGGATAACTGGTGTGGCTAAAGTCACCATATGGTCTGATTTGATGGTAATTTGATTTATTTCCAGATGCATACTCCTTTTTCCCTCTTCCCCTGCAAGACGTTAGATGTTTAGATGTTTCTAATTGCAGTACAGAATTTCTCATTGGGACTGACATTTTCGTCTCGTCTGTTTGTATCACTTTTGTCTTTTTCACTCTAGAACTTCTGCCCTTCTGCTTTCTCCATTAATTAAATTACATTTCTGTTCTGCCAAATCTACTGTAAGTTTCTTTCCTCTCCTCCTCTTGGTTACAGAGTATCCCTTCATCTCTCCTCCCTTTCTCTAACACCTTGGGCTATGTAGTCTGTGTAATGCTATAATCATATTAATAGTATTTCTAGAATGGTTTACACATCTCCCACCTATTGACCTGAACAGGGATGCCCTTCTAGGAATTCTACTTCTATGGGTATAAACCCCACTAGCTCTGAACAAACCAATAGTTTTACTTACCATTAGAACTGAGGCCTGTGGTCAGTTGTGTTCCTCCTCATACTCAATGGCATTTATATAATGAGATGATGACAGCGAAAGACGCAGCAGCCACACTCAGCGCTCTCTTTCTGCTATGTGTTTGGAGTAATGATTGTAAATGATAAATTGCAGAGCAGCCTCTGAGTTCATGATAATAGGGGAAGTGTTTTGAATTAACTGTGCTGGACTGGGATGCTTTGTTGTGCTGTTAGGATCACAAGATGGAGCAGAGAGGGAGTATGTGTGTGTGAGGGGTGAGTGTCTGTGACAGATGTGTGTGACGGTTTTCTATAAGTTTGTATGTGTAAGACTAAGTGCAGTTTCCGGCCCTGAGAGGCTAAACAGTTGAGTGTGTGTGCTTGCTTGCTTGAAGGGACCTTCCAGCACTCATGGCTGGCCAAGCCAGTCAACCAGTAGATGTTCTGATTACAGTCAGAAGAACCACAACAATTGGAGGTGGTCAAACCCCTAGAAGTTACTGGAAAATTATAGAACTCCTCTCCTCTCCTCTCCTCTCCTCTCCTCTCCTCTCCTCTCCTCTCCTCTCCTCTCCTCTCCTCTCCTCTCCTCTCCTCTCCTCTCCTCTCCTCTCCTCTCCTCTCCTCTCCTCTCCTCTCCTCTCCTCTCCTCTCCTCTCCTCTCCTCTCCTCTCCTCTCCTGCCATGGATCTGTGCCTCTGTCAGTGCACAGTCAGCACTGGTGAAGTGCTGAGGTGTCTTGAGAATGTGTAAGCTTTCCACACACACACACAAACACACATACAAACATACAGTATACCCCAACCCCAACAAAAATTCTGAACTTAAAGCACTCAACATCCTTACAAACTGTTTATACCAACCCACCATTGAGCAATATCAACCATATTGAACAATTCTTTAGTGACGTTTAAATTCCAGGCTTTTTTCAAAACTGCTGTCTTTTCCTAGCAACACAATCTCAGGAATCCCATGTTTTTCCATGCCTGCAGTCAGCTCCTCTCCTCTGTTGTTTGTGAGAAGTTTACCTCCCATCCATACTTCTCACTATCCATCACAAATCACAGAAAAGGGTTTATTTGCTAAGGCGATTTGCCCTGTATAATTCTTCCAGGACCATTCGTGCATAAATACACACATTCATACACAGAGAGAGAGAGAGAGAAAAAAGAAAGGGAGAAATCAGCTCTGAATCATCTCTTCTTGTATTTTCTACGTTAGTCTATTCAGCTGGTGCAATCCTTCATCCTCATCAGACTAAAGAGAGAGAGAGAGATGGAGGACAGGAAGTAGCCTATTCCATGTGAGGACAGATTAAAGATATTTTACTTTTTAGCCAGCAGTTCTGTAAGTAGCGCCCACGAGCCAAAAGTGGTCCCCGAAAATAGCGTACTAGTTCACAAATGTGCAGATATGTGCAGCACGTTATTGCTCTCTCTCTCTCTCTCTCTCCCTCTCTCTCTCCCTCTCTCTCGCTCTCTCGCTCTATTGTCACTCAAATGGCGAGGCACTGAAGCTCATTGGCTGAAACTTGAGTACTTACTAGTCGCCAAAGTACCCGTGCATGTATTTAAGGGGTTGGAAATATTTTCTCTCTCTCTCAACCCACTACTTTTCTATCTCCCTCTACCTCTCTATCCCATCACTATCTCTCTCTGCCCCTGTGGTCTTCCAACAACAGCAGACCAGCCACATGAGATTGCTGTGAACCATAACACCATAATAACACTGAGATATCCCCCCCAGTACGGGCTGAGCTAGACTTATCATCAGTAGACTGAGCTAGGGTGACCCCGATAGGAACACTTGACTCATTTGGAGATCGAATTGGCTGTTGTTAAATCACCTTGGATGCTTCCTAAATGGGACCCTATTTCCTATGGGCCCTGGTCAAAAGTAGTGAAGTATATAAGGAATAGCTAGGGTGTCATTTGAGACACAACACTTGTCTCTGTGTGTATCTGTGTGAGTTAAGTCCTGGTGGCTTACTGTAATGCAGAGGAGATGTAAGTAGGGAGAGTGATACGGTAGTGTAGCCAAGACCTCCAAAGCAACATTTGCTGACAGGGATCTGTCACAGGTAATGCAGGTAATCCTCTATCCCACATCTAGCATCTACAAGTCCCACATCATTACCTACAGTGAGGCAGAACTCCTTCTGATTGAGAGGGGTCAAATACTTATTTCACTCATTACAATGCAAATCACGTTATAACATTTTTGACATGTGTTTTTCTGGAGTTGTTTGTTGTTATTCTGTCTCTCACTGTTCAAATAAACCTACCATTAAAATTATGGACTGATCATTACTTTGTCAGTGGGCAAACAAACAAAATCAGCAGGGGATCAAATAATTTTTTCCCTCACTTTACCTCAGAGGGGGATACAGACCTGCTGCACACACAGTTATGCACGTATCAAAATACACACACACACACACACACACACACACACACACACACACACACACACACACACACACACACACACACACACACACACACACACACACACACACACACACACACACACACACACACACACACACACACACACACACACACACACACACACACACCTCGAGCTAGCTTGCCCATATAATCACAGCTCAACTCTCACTGTTACGGAGAGTGTTCCTGGACTGAAATCAAGACTTTGACCCAGTTACTGATCACAAATAACAAAGCCTGTCTTCAGCATGGCAGCTTCTCCTCCTTCAAACTATCCTTCCTCCCTCTCTTTCTTCCCTCTCTCCCTGTTAGCCAACTCATTCCTCTGCTCAAAGCAAAACTAATGAATTATGTCTCAAACATAACATGGTACTTTATCCTTTCATTGCTGTGTACAAGTTTCATAATATTTTGTTTTGTACTCATACATCAAAGCTTGTCTGTTGGTATGTGTGTATGTTTGCCAAAGGAACATGTGTCTGTGTGTGTTCGCACCTCTGTGCTTACTTTTACATATACAATACCTGTACAGTCTGTGTGTCCCCGTATGTAACAGTGTATAGAGTCCTGTCTCTGAGTTCTCCTATTTTCCAATTAGTCCTGTAGGGTCCTTATTGTAGTAACTTGTAGTGCCGGCTCTCCCCAGCCATGTGCTGCTGTGAGCCGATGGAGGCGTCCTCTAGTTAAATGGTTCCACTTTATTTGTCCTATCTAAGTGATGGATGGCGGTGCTGTTCACAGACCGCCATGTTCATAGACCGCCACAGAGGCCTCTGTGTTTGGGGAGCCTTGTGTTCACAGCACTGGTGACAGGTACACTAGGGTTGGTTAAAGAGGCATGTGTCTCATTTCATTCTGTGTGTGTGTGCGTGTGTTGGGTAAGGTGCCACAGCAGGGAAATGTATAGTGAGTCATTTTGAATGAGTTTCCTATCCGGGCTAAAGAAAAGATGACCTTTGGTCAAAGGCTGTGTACCTGCGGTGGATGGAAAGGATTTGCCATCACAAGTTCCCCCTACTTTATGTTTAGTATTTGTTGCATATCATGGACTGTGTTTATGTTGTGCTTGGTTTCCTGTGTGAGTGTGTGTGTGTGCGTGCCTGCGCGTGATTGCATGCGCCCGTGTGTTCACACTACAAGTCCGCCCAGGCATTCAGTGAAACAAGCAGCCAAGAAAGAATAAAATGCTTGAGATATGAGTTACAATGACACGTTGAGAGATGGAGAGAGTGTGTGAGAGGGAGGGAGGGAGGAAGAGAGAGCGTGAACAGCTGTTTAAATACGTGTTTAGCTGCCCTGGATCTGTTCTACTAGCCTGGACAGATTTGTCCTGAAACCCATCTGAAGACAAATGGATATGCAGGTTGTTAAGGGGTGAAGGTGAATCGGGCTGACTGGGTCTATGACAGCATCTGTTTTTCATCCTAAATGACAATGTCCTTGAGGAGCTTATGACTGCCCTTGTCTTGTTTACCACCCAGAGCTCTTGCTATTGGTTGGCTGGGCCTCATTGACTCTCTATTATACCCCAGTGTATAATGTGATTTCTTCCTCGTGGTTTCAAACCAGAGGAAACTAACTATGTAAAGCTATGCTACTCTAAATGTACTTAATGCCTTTTTGAAACATAAGAGGAGGTATGGACCCTGAAAGTAGTGTCAGGGTTAGCAGGGTGGATGCATGATCACAATGCTCCTGGGTCTATCAGGTCTGTGTTTCAGTTGTACCAGTTCTTTGTGAAGATGTACCATAAATGGCATTATTTCCCTATGTAGTGCACTACTTTTATCCAGACCCCATGCACCCTGCTCCCTATATAGTACACTAATTTTGACCCAAATCCTAGGGACCGCAGAGAGAACACGCTTGACCATTCTTACTCTCCCTTCCGGGACGGCTACAAGGCCTTCCCCTGCCCTCCCTTTAGCAAATCAGATCACGCCTCTATCCTGCTCCTCCCCACCTATAGACAGAAACTTAAACAGGAAGCACCCGTGGTAAGGACTGTTCAACATTGGTCTGACCAGTCGGAATATATGCTTCAAGACTGTTTGATCATGCAGACTGGGAAGTGTTCCGGGTCGCCTCTAGGAATAGTGTCGATGTATACACTGACTCGGTGACTGGGTTTATCAGGAAGTTCATAGAGGATGTTGTTCCTACTGTGAAAATTAGAATTTATCTAAACCAAAAAATATGGCAGCATTTGTGCAATACTGAAAGCGCGAACCACTGCACCACTGTCTTGAGCAAGACTTTCAAGCGCGTTAACCCTCGCAAGGCTGCCTGCCCAGTCGGCATCCCAAGCCTTGTCCTCAGAGCATGTGCAGACCAGCTGGCTGGAGTGTTTACATACAGTACCAGTCAAAAGTTTGGACACACCTACTCATTCCAGTGTTTGTTTTTAGTTAAAAATAAACAACTATTTTCTACATTGTAGAATAATAGTGAAGACATCAAAACTATGAAATAACACATATGGAATCATGTAAAGTGACCGGTGTTCAATGATTCTATGTACATAGGGTAGCAGTCTCTAAGGTTCAGGGCAGGGTACCGGGCAGAAGCCAACTAGTGATTACTGTTTAACAGTCTGGAGATAGCAGCTGTTTTTCAGTCCCAACAAGTGCTCAGCATATGTGGGAACTCCATCAAGACTGTTGTAAAAGCATTCCACGTGAAGCTGGTTGACAGAATGCCAAGGGTGTGCAAAGCTGTCATCAAGGCAAAGGGTGGCTACTTTGAAGAATCTCAAATATAAAATATATTTTAATTTGTTTAACACTTTTGTGGTTACTACATGATGTGTTATTTCATAGTTTTGATGTCTTCACTATTATTCTACAATGTAGAAAATAGTAAAAATAAAGAAAAACCCTTGAATGAGTAGGTGTTCTAAAACTTTTGACCGGTGGTGTATATACAGTATTTATATTCTGAACTCTGACATCGCTTGTTCTGATATTTCAGATTTTTTATATGGATTATGTGTGTATTGTTATTGAATTGCTAGATATTACTGCTCTGTTGGAGCTAGAAACAAAAGCATTTAGCTGAACCTGCGATAACAACTGTGTACGCGACAAGTAAACTTTGATTTGGTTTGTATATCGAATATGATGTCATTGTGGATGGAGCCATAGCATGGAAATGTCCATTTAACCTAAATTACCCTAGAGAAGTTTCCACCCCTACGAAGGGAGTGTGGCGTAATCCCCCTAATTCACCAGGGATAAGGGTATCTACTAAACAAATACATCATACAAATATAATAAGACAATTTCGCTGAGCAAATTCCCCTAAGCTCCACGGAATCCGCTTACTTCTCCATCATACAGTTTGTCTAGGTTTTTATGCCCCCGCCCTCACCCTCCTTCACCCTCACCCCTCCTGCTCATTGGATCAGCCCATACTCTGCATCCCGCCCCTTCCCTGTGGACCAAAGGTGGGTATACAAAGAAACTGGACCTCCACTGAGTGGCCTGGTGTGGCAACCAACCCTCCCCGAAGCCATTCCTGTCATTCTCTCCAGTCTTTTGGGGGGTTTAGTACAACTGAAACGCTCCGGATTAGTTTAGACGTGAAGGATTTTCACCAACAAATAATGCTTTATTTTCTGTGGATATTATTCCTCTCCCTCCGCAGAAAGGAAAGACAGAATTAGAGAGGGAAAGAGGGAAGGAAGGTGAGAGGGAGAGGAATGTGAGCAGAGTGTTTCAGACATGCTTAAGTTCTGTGTGTCAGGTTAGTTTTGTCATGAGCGTTGGTATTGTATAGATGAGCCAGGTTATGGCTTGTGTGTTTTTGTGGTGGGCCTTTATCATAGAGTGGATCTTGGGATTTCAGTCACACCTTTTTGAAAACAGGCTCACCTGTTTTAGCACGCACACACTGCCGTCAGGTGTCAAAAAAGGAGCAGTGCCAAGTTGTGCAGAAGTTCACTAGAAGTCTCTGACCTACAAATGCAACAGCTATGAGGCAGAAGGGGTGATTGTGGTTTAAGTGTTGAATCTGACTCTGTTGATCATATTACTCTCCCCCTCTCTGCTCTTTCCATGGTTCAGTCTTTTCACACATTCCCAATTGTGTGTCTGTCATTGCCTGTCAGTTTCCTGGCGACACTTTCACCTGTCTGTCACTCAGCTCTGTTTATTTAGTTATCATGATCTCTCTCTAAGTGTTTTTAGACCCACCACTAGACACAAGGTCAACCTCTCATGCTTTCTGACCCTCTCTGCCCGTCCCTTCGTCTGCCCATCTAGGTTATACACAGATATGGTACATACAGTGGGGAGAACAAGTATTTGATACACTGCTGATTTTGCAGGTTTTCCTACAAACAAAGCATGTAGAGGTCTGTCATTTTTATCATAGGTACACTTCAACTGTGAGAGACGGAATCTAAAACAAAAATCCAGAAAATCACATTGTATGATTTTTTAATAATTAATTTGCATTTTATTGCATGACATAAGTATTTGATCACCTACCAACCAGTAAGAATTCCGTCTCTCACAGACCTGTTAGTTTTTCTTTAAGAAGCCCTCCTGTTCTCCACTCATTACCTGTATCAACTGCACCTGTTTGAACTCGTTACCTGTATAAAAGACAACTGTCCACACACTCAATCAAACAGAATCCAACCTCTCCACAATGGCCAAGACCAGAGAGCTGTGTATGGACATCAGGGATAAAATTGTAGACCTGCACAAGGCTAGGATGGGCTACAGGACAATAGGCAAGCAGCTTGGTGAGAAGGCAACAACTGTTGGCGCAATTATTAGAAAATGGAAGAAGTTCAAGATGACGGTCAATCTCCCTCGGTCTGGGGCACCATGCAAGATCTCACCTCGTGGGGCATCAATGATCATGAGGAAGGTGAGGGATCAGCCCAAAACTACACGGCAGGACCTGGTCAATGACCTGAAGAGAGCTGGGACCACAGTCTCAAAGAAAACCATTAGTAACACACTACGCCGTCATGGATTAAAATCCTGCAGCGCACGCAAGGTCCCCCTGCTCAAGCCAGCGCATGTCCAGGCCCATCTGAAGTTTGCCAATGACCATCTGGATGATCCAGAGGTGGAATGGGAGAAGGTCATGTGGTCTGATGAGACAAAAATAGAGCTTTTTGGTCTAAACTCCACTCGCCGTGTTTGGAGGAAGAAGAAGGATGACTACAACCCCAAGAACACCATCCCAACCGTGAAGCATGGAGGTGGAAACATCATTCTTTGGGGAGGCTTTTCTGCAAAGGGGACAGGACGACTGCACCGTATTGAGGGGAGGATGGATGGGGCCATGTATCGCGAGATTTTGGCCAACAACCTCCTTCCCTCAGTAAGAGCATTAAAGATGGGTCGTGGCTGGGTCTTCCAGCATGACAACGACCCGAAACACACAGCCAGGGCATCTAAGGAGTGGCTCCGTAAGAAGCATCTCAAGGTCCTGGAGTGGCCTAGCCAGTCTCCAGACCTGAACCCAAAAGAACATCTTTGGAGGGAGCTGAAAGTCCGTATTGCCCAGTGACAGCCCCGAAACCTGAAGGATCTGGAGAAGGTCTGTATGGAGGAGTGGGCCAAAATCCCTGCTGCAGTGTGTGCAGACCTGGTCAAGAACTACAGGAAACGTATGATCTCTGTAATTGCAAACAAAGGTTTCTGTACCAAATATTAAGTTCTGCTTTTCTGATGTATCAAATACTTATGTCATGCAATAAAATGCAAATTAATTACTTAAAAATCATACAATGTGATTTTCTGGATTTTTGTTTTAGATTCCGTCACTCACAGTTGAAGAGTATCTATGATAGTTGAAGAGTACCTATGATAAAAATTACAGACTTCTACATGCTTTGTAAGTGGGAAAACCTGCAAAATCGGCAGTGTATCAAATACTTGTTCTCCCTACTGTATGTGTATACTGTAGCAGCTGTACGTGTCTTTATTAGTGTAGCTGAGTGTGTGTGTTCTGTGTGACAAATGTGTTTAATATACTGAATGTGTCAGCAGGGTTTTTATTAGCCTGTTTTTATATGTCTCAGTCAGATATTTAGGGCATAGCTTGCTTGGCCATGACTACTTGCAGGTAGGTCCTAATACTCCCAGGCCATCATTCATCTCACTCACTCACTCTCACTCACTCACTCACTCACTCACTCACTCACTCACTCACTCACTCACTCACTCACTCACTCACTCACTCACTCACTCACTCACTCACTCACTCACTCACTCACTCACTCACTCACTCACTCACTCACTCACTCACTCACTCACTCACTCACTCACTCACTCACTCACTCACTCACTCACTCACTAGTCCCCCCCCTCTTCCCTAGACCTCAGGTGAGTCATGAAACCAAGGTGGTTTGAAAGATACGGAGAGTAAAGGATGAAGAATCCAGGGGATGAGGGATGAGTGTGATGAAGGAGGGAGAGAGAATTCCTCCCACCTCTCAATGGTGTAATTTAGATTACTGTATTGGAGAGTTCTAGTCAGAGCTGAGTGTGTGTTAAAAAAAAAAACATTCTAAACACACCCCGAGGCATACTACAGGCCAGCTCTGTAGTATGTCTCGGTATGCCAGCTCAGCACACTCTGACCTCTCACCACTAACCCCTCACCTCTTAGAGTATGAACGCCAGTTAGAAGGTTAAGCTCCTTTGTGCGTATTTGTTCATGTACACAGTAAATGCATATTTATTTGTTTATTTCTGTATGGAATCTTTTGTATGGAGATTTTCTATTCTGATATATCCCAGCTAGCACATTTGGTTCCTTGGAAGATGTGGGAACGTAGGTTTTTGGTTTCACATTGGTTGTGGGAACAAAGCCAACGTTTTTTTAACATTCTGAGAATAGATAAAAAAAAAAAAATAGAACCATATGGAAACCTGTAGGAAACGTTATTCTAAAATTCCCACAGAAGAACGTTCTTTCTTAACGTTCTCTGAACTATTTGAGAACATTCCCAAGTCAAACTAGTTGGAGAATGTTTCTAGAACATTAAAAAATGTTTAATAAAATGTAACCATGTTTGAACTTTTAGGAAATGTTCTGTTAAAGTAATGAAATTAACATTTATTTTGTCAAGTTCCTTAAATGTGTTGAGAATTTCCACAGCCAAGCAATTATCTCCAGAAAGTAGTGGAAAGGTTCTATGCAAAATAACTATAGGACAGCCACGCTCTCACCAAGCTATAGGAAACATATGGTTATCAAAACGTTATATGCTAGCTGGGATACGATCGTGTTTGTCCACTGGTGTTTTTATGTGGTACAATGCTTTAGTTAGCCTACATGATGCAGAAGGATTCGGATAGTACAAGAACGTACTACAACCAGGTCAGACCCAGCCACCATACCCCCACCCTCCTCTAACCCATTCTCTCCCTCCATCCCCTGCACCCCCCCCCTCCAGGTCTGCGGGGAAAGGGTGCAGCCGGGCCGCCGCAAGCTGGGTAAGCTCACGTAAACACCACCCTCCCCAGTGCCTGTCCGTCAAACAACAAGCCCATACCTGCCCAGGTGAGCCTGCTGCTCTTCCCCCAGCAAAAGCTTCAGGGGAGTGGGACAGTGAGGCGGAGGGACGGGGTGGAGGTGGTGGTTATCTATCAGTCTTTTCTTCCACACTGAGATTGATAGCCCTGTCAGTACTGGTGGATAGGGCCACGTGGGACTTGTCGTAAAGGAGGACAGGTTGGTATCCTCTTCCTGCTGATGAAATGAGCTGGATGAGTAACAGGAGTGGTTTAATATACGGGCTGCAGAGAGACAGAGGGAAAACACAGAGAGGTGAAGGGCTGCCTGCAGGCATGCTACTGTATGGACTAAAGGCAAAGGAGCATACATTGGTTACATACCAGTAGAATATCATGTTACTGAGCCTCCATGGCTGAAAGACATGCTCCATATTTTTTAAACGTCCTGCTTTGGGCTGGATGTGTCAATATGTAGTTTAGACATGCATATTCTATAAGCAGAATTACTGTATTACCTCAATTAGCCAAGAAATCCCTAAAATCCAATCAAATGTAATCAAATGTTATTGGTCACATATACATACAGTGTTTAGCAGATGTTGTGGTGTAGCAAAATGCTTGTGTTCCTAGCTACAACAATACACCCAAATCTAAAAGTAAAACAACGGAATTAAGAACGTTTGAAAGCATTTTTTGAAAGCATTTTCTCCTACGTGGTCCAGCCCCCTAGCAATTTGAGTTCAACCAATGAGCTTCAGCCCCTCCCAATATGAGTGACAGCTAGCAAGTGGCACATCATGCATACTGTGAGAGTGGTGCAGTGAGTGTCTCATCCATTAATCCTGGCAGCCTGTTTACTGTATATATTAGAGAGGTCTGACAAGCCGTGCATGCTGGAACTGGCATAATGCGCTACCAGGTTGAATAAAGAACTCTTAACCATGTTAAGGCCAACTTAAACAGATAAACCAAATTGAAGCTCTCTCAAGCTTTATCCCTACCCCACCTCTTTTCCACTCTCACACTCTACCATCTTTCTCACTCTTCTTCTCAACCCTCTTTCTCCATCCCCCTCTGTTTCTCTACCTCTCCTTCTCTTCCTCCCTTCTTCCCGCTCGTCTCTCTCTATCTCATTGCATGGTATGGGCTGCCATCCCGGGGGCAGAGGAGACAAGGGATACTCTACATTTCTGAGCCTGCGGAAGCTGCCAAGCATGCCTGTAATCTGCCCAAGGGCCGCAGGGAGGGAGGGAAGGAGAATTTGAGGGAGGTAGGGAAAGAAGGAGAGAGGGAGTGGAAGGACCAGGATTTATTAACAAGAGGGAGTGGAGACAGCTACATTTCTCTCTCTCTCTCTCTCTCTCTCTCTCTCTCTCTCTCTCTCTCTCTCTCTCTCTCTCTCTCTCTCTCTCTCTGTCTCTCCTTATCCTTGTCATATCCATCTTTCTCATGTCTCCCCTCTCTTGTCCTTCCTCCATCTCTCTCTCTTTCTCTTTTCCCTTGCACAATCCATATTTGTTTCTCTTCCTATCTCTCTGCCAAGAAAAACAGGGAACGCACCTCATCCTAATTGTTCCACATAAGTATGCCTACACACACACACACACACACACACACACCACTTATATACCCATCTTTTCCTGGGTCTAGGTTCTGACCTAAGATGCTCTTGGTCTGTAGTGGCAGTACTTTCTTTGCCAGCCTGCCAGTTTCTGTGCCCGCTGTGACTCCTCGCAGTGCCCGTTTAAAGAACTGCTTACAGAGCGACTGATGTGGGCTGGAAGGTCACCATATCCAAACAGAGTCAGAATTTACTGCATGTGCTGCATTAGAGAGAGAGAGAGAGAGAGAGAGAGAGAGAGAGAGAGAGAGAGAGAGAGAGAGAGACTCTGAATCATCTCTTCCTGTATTTTTGACATTAGTCTATTCAGCTGGTGAAATCCTTCTTCCTCATCAGACAAAAGTTTCCTTGAGCGATCCAGTGATGCCACTCACCCCTGGTCTGGCTGCTTATAGCTGACGCTGCTGGAAAAGTCTGACCTATTTGTAGATCCATAGAGTTCTATATCTTAAACAGCTCATCCAGCAAGGCAGGCTGCCGATAGATGCACTTAGTAGAGGGAGAGCTGTGGAGGAACAACTCAGTAGGACATTGACACAGACACACACACACACACATAGACTGTCTTGTATAACTAACCTTGTGGGGACACACAATTCAATACCATTCAAAATCCTATTTTCCCTAACCTTAACCCCAAAAAAACTAAATTTAACCTTAAACCTAAACATAATCCTAACTCCTAACCCTTAAACTAACCCTAGCTGCTAACCATAACCCTAAATCTAATTCTAATCCTAACCCCCCTTGAAATAGCATTTGACCTTGTGGGGACTAACACAATGTCCCCACAAGTATAGTTAAACACGTCCACACACACACACACACACACACACACACACACACACTCTCTCTTCCTTTAATGTGTTTGTGTGTTTCTCCGCCCCAAACACACAAACACACACACGGGCACTCCTGTGGGCCTTGCTTGATGAGCTTGGTCTCTGGTAAGGGGCTCGCAGGGTGACCGGTAAACATACAGGCTGTGAGGGACAAAGGCCCCCTGTGTTTGGCCCCCCAGTACCAACTCACCGTCCCTTTCACATGTCACAATCAGGGGCCACATGGAAAGACCCCTTCCCTTCTCTTCTCTTCCCTTTCCTGGGCAGGTGTGATGGCTGCCATGCTACTGCCTTTGCTAATTTGAGATATTGTGAGCCGTCTGCGGTTCAGTACACATACACACTCAGTAAGACCACGGACCCCTGAGAAAAAGTTTATTCTCAACCTAACGTCTGAAAAGGAGAAAGGAGACACAGCGTGTTTGTTTGGAAAGGAAGAGCATCAGGGCAGAACCCCCGGAGAATGAGGACAAGAAAAGAGTGTAGGGGAGAAAGGAGGGATGGAAAGGGAAAAAAAAGGAAAACAGATTGGGACAAAGGCGGAGTTTGAGATGTGTGCTTTAGGGGGTTTGAAATGTGTGCTTTATGGCTGAGAGGGGCGAGACAGGAGGGGGGGAAACTAGTTAGACCCAACTCATTCACTCCAGTCTATTCCGGGCCACTGAAAGGCTTGGAATGCCTGAAATGGGATTGGCTATGGGAATGCTGTCGTAATGTGTTGGCCTTGAGTCCAACTGGATACAGAGACCCAGTCCACTTGGTTTACACTAATGCCGTAGACATTCGTGCACACATACACAGTATATCTATTGCTACACCAGAGACACTTCCATTCCGCATAAGGGAAACATAGACTTGTTTAGATCAGCAAAATGTCCATTCAATCTCAGTTGCATTTCAGCCTCTATATAATCTTCTCCATAGAAGTGAGTGATGGCAAGACCTCACCTGTATTTGAACAGTAGCTGAATGCCTTGGAGCTATCACTACTAAGGATCATTGCGCTGTCACACTAAACTGGGCCTGAAGTTCTGTTGGATGGAAAATGAGCATCAATCAACTATCTATTGGATTCCTGCCTAGTTCCAGACACAACACGTGTGTGTCAGTGTGTTTGGTCAGGTGTGTGAATGTGTGTGTGGTCAGGTGTGTGAGTGTGTGGGGTCAGTTGTGTGAGTGGTCAGGTTAGCCATATCTCTACACCTGCACAGGGTACTTTTACACGTAATGGCCAGTTAACATTGGATGTGTGTGATTGAATGTGTGTGTGTGTGTGTCCACGTTCAATGGTTGTGTGACGGAATGTAAGAGAGAATGAGAGCGAGAGTATGGTGAATGATTAATTAATTAATTAATTAACGTATTAAGGATTAAGAGACGGATGTAGTCATGTTTTATGTAAATAACATCATTTATTTATGTGTGTTCTACATGTTTCTACTGGACTGGTTCAAGGCCCTTGCCTTCTTAAACCAGGCGATGCAGAGATATATTAAATGCGTGAAAGAGGAGTACATAGTGAAAGAAGGACCGATGATTGGCGGTGAACAAAGGGGAGAGGTGTGGATTGAGGAAAGGAACAAAGAAAAAATTTGAGATGGCTGTATCTAAATCTTCTTCAGGGCAGAGATAAACACACACACACGAGCACGCACACACTCCCTCTATAGCCCCCTTTCCCTCACAAACACAAATAGCTTGTTATTTTCTCTCTCTAAGGTCTAGATGCCTTCATTTATTTACATTGCCTGTTTGTCGGTTCATCAAGGGTTTGCCCCAAAGGGCCATGAACCCAAACACTGTGGAGCTGATGCACATATCAAGGCCAGTCAGATGGTGAATGTGTCAAATGCACATACACTATATAGATTATAAATGAGTATGGGGAGGATGGTGGGGGCTTCACTGGAGGTTCACATCGTTTTACTCTCATGCCTAGACCAGCTCTCCCTACTTCCTCCCCAGCTTACCTGCTCTGGTTTAGCTTGACTAATTGTATATACAACTGTATCTTTCTTTCTCTCCCAATTACATAGCAATGATGGTTTTGACATAAACAGATGATGGTTTTGAATAATAAGATTAATATTAGCTATCAAGATAGCTATTATTTAAAATAGATATGATCATTTAGAGGGACTATATTATGTCTGACTTTGGAAATGTGTACCATGTGTGAGGTGTGTGTATGGGATTGTTTGTTATGTGTGAGGTGTGTGTATGGGATGGTTTGTCATGTGTGAGGTGTGTGTATGGGATTGTTTGTCATGTGTGAGGTGTGTGTATGGGATTGTTTGTCATGTGTGAGGTGGGTGTATGGGATGGTTTGTCATGTGTGAGGTGTGTGTATGGAATGGTTTGTCATGTGTGAGGTGTGTGTATGGGATGGTTTGTCATGTGTGAGGTGTGTGTATGGGATTGTTTGTCATGTGTGAGGTGTGTGTATGGGATTGTTTGTCATGTGTGAGGTGTGTGTATGGAATTGTTTGTCATGTGTGAGGTGTGTGTATTAGAACACGTGGAGCTCATATTCCTGACTCACAACTTCCACTGGGCACCGCAGCCAGTCAGTTCAGACAATTACACGTGACAGTCAGTGACAAGCATCATAGTTTGTCCAGGCTCTGTGTGAGTGTGTGTGTGTGCGTGTATGTAATGTACCTTATACATGGCTTTATACCTGCCCTTCGGGCTGAACAACACACTCTTGCGGAGAGAAAAGACGTGTGTGCTTGTGACTGTGTGACTGTAGTGTATAGCCTTGGGGTTAGATGGCAGGATCTTTATTCCGGCCAGCCGGCCATGCAAGGCCCACGGAAATGTAATATCCTGCTGTTTGTTTGGCCTGATTGGTCACAGATGAGCCACCCTGCTAAAAATCAACACATGGGACCCACAGACACAGCTAGGGACATGCAGAGACACAGCTATAGGGACATACAGTCTGTCATCACTCTGATGAGAGGACACTGGGGACAGGGACAGGGTCGCCTTTTAGCCAGTGCACTATGGTTCTCCTGTGGTGGCAGTCACTATGTTCCCGTTTACTGTGTAGTCAAGAGGGGCAAAGAGGAATTGAAATGGGTTTAGCACTGATGTTACAGCACAAAGTGATTCACTCTGCTCCCCCTAAAAGATGCATTTACCATCAGTGCACATCCAGCAATATATAGTGCTTCAGCAGAACATAGTGCTTCAGGGAGGTGTCACCTCGTATCTGGGCCTCAGACTCTCAGAACCCAGACTGTAGCAGTGACAGGACTGCACCCGTTTAAGGACAAATTGACTATAAGGAAAGGCAAATTGGTGTGTGTGTGTTTGTGTGTGTGTGTGTGTGTGTGTGTGTGTGTGTGTGTGTGTGTGTTTAATGACACTATGCCAAATGATATGAATATGTTGCTGCCATATGCTGCAATGCTGCATTAATGTCCACTTTGAGAATGTATGAATATATACAGTGCCTTCAGAAAGTATCATACCCTTTGACTTATTCCACATTTTGTTGTGTTACAGCCTGAATTCAAAATTAAATATATACATTTTTCTCACCCACACACAATACTCCTTAATTGAAAACATGATTTTAGACTTTTTTGCAAATGTATTGAAAATGAAATACAGAAATATCTCCTTTACATAAGTGTTCACACCCTTGAGTCAATACATGTTAGAATCACCTTTGGCAGAGACTAAAGCTTCTGGGTAAATCACTGAGAGTTTTGCACACCTGGATTGTACAATATTTGCACATTATTATTTGATTTATTCTTCATGCTCTGAAGTTGGTACTCATAACGCTTTGTATTCAGGAATTAAAGAACATTTCTTTGCCAAATTTTTTGCAGTTTTACTTTAGTGGCTTATTGTAAACAGAATGCATGTTTTTTTTAATAATTTCATTCTCTACAGGCTTCCTTCTTTTCACTCGGTCATTTAGGTTAGTATTGTGGAGTAAGTTTTCTACTACCACAGCCATTAAACTCTGTAACTTTTTTAAAGTCACCATTGGCCTCATTGTGTCACGAGAGGGTGCATAGAGGGACCAAGACGCAGCGCAGGGACTGTAGTTCGACATTATTAATTTACTGAATATTCAATTAAAATGACCGAACTACACACACAAAGAAAACACGATATACAAACGTAACGTTCAAAATCAAACACGAGGATTAAACGTAATAATGCACACTTACTTCTTCACCGTGACTTGTGAAATATACAATATAACGATAACGACCCACAAACCCAGTGTGAAACCTACAAACCTATGTAGGATCCCTAATTAGAGACGATGCGCTACAGCTGCCTCTAATTAGGGATCCCACACAAACCACCACCAGAAACAGAAAGAATAGAACTGTCAGACTCTGACCATGGCTACATAGAGAAGCAAATGGGCTTCTCTATGGCCAGAGCCTGACTCATTGTGAAATCTCTGAGTGGTTTCCTTCCTCTCCTGAAGGACGCCTGTATCTTTGTAGTGACTGGGTGTTTTGATACATTATCCAAAGTGTAATTAATAACTTCACTGCATGCCGTGCGTTAGCAGAGAGAACAGTCTATGACTAGGGTGGCTGGAGTCTTTGAGAATTTTTAGGGACTACCGCTAGGTGCCCTTCTTTGCGAGACATTGGAAACCCTCCCTGGTCTTTGTGGTTGAATCTGTGTTTGAAATTCACTTCTCTAGTGAGGGACCTTAAGCAGTTATTTTATGTGTGGGGTACAGAGACGAGGTAGTCATTCAGAAATCATGGTAAACACTATTATTGCACACAGACTGAGTCCATGCAACTCATTATGTGACTTGTTAAGCACATTTTTGCTTCTGAACTTATTTATGCTTGCCATAACAAAACATGTTTGAATACTTATTGTCTTAAGACCTTTCAGCTTTTCCTTTTTTATTAATTAGTAAACATTTCCAAAAATATAATTCCACTTTGACTTTATGGGGTATTGTATGTAGGCCAGTGACACAAAATCTAAATGTAATACATTTTAAATTCAGGCTGTAACACAACAAGGGGTGTGAATACTTTTTGAAGGCACTTCAAATATTTCAGGACTGTGCTTACACCCATCTCTCTCTCTCTGCACAGAGGCTCCTGGCCTGCCAATTCCACTCTCTCAACACAGGCCAATAACCCTCCATTTTAAATTGTGCGCACACACACAAACAAACACACACACACACACACACACACACAACACAACACATAACTTACAGTTCAGCACACCACACACACACACACACACACACACACACACACACACACACACACACACACACACACACACAGACCACACACACACACACACACACACACACACACACACACACACACACACACACACACACACACACACACACACACACACACACACACACACACACACACACACACACACACACACACACACACACACACACACACACACACACACACACGACACAACACATAACTTACAGTACAGCACACCACACACACACACACACACACACACACACACACACACACACACACACACACACACACACACACACACACACACACACACACACACACACACACACACACACACACACACACACACACACACACACACACACACACACGACACAACACATAACTTACAGTACAGCACACCACACACACACACACACACACACACAGACACACACACACACACACACACACACACACACACACACACACACACACACACACACACACACACACACACACACACACACACACACACACACACACACACACACACACACGCACACACACCACACACACAGGGAAGGGAGGAGAGAAATATGGAGAGCATTAAGACTGGTCTCTGCTGGAGGGTCCAGGCATCTGCTTTACCAATGAGGGTCAGACAGAGAAAGAGTTGAACTGCTTCAACACAGAGAGACACCATCACAGTTAACTACAGAGGATGTGGAGAGGAGAGAGGACAAGGAGGGAAAAAACTAAGAAAGAATATGAAATACACCAAATGTTTAAATTATGATGCAGATTCCTAACAATGTGGAGGACATGTGATGCTCTAGTCATTTGTGTATCATTGGTTTCACCTTGCCGGCCATCTGGTGGGCAGCATTTGCCTGACGGGCAGGGTCTTCCTCCTGATAGGAGCAGACATGTCTCCCTGCCCTCTGATTGGCTGACAGACAGGAAGCGTAGCAAAAGAATGTGTCTGGTTGGAGGATGGAGACCAGGTGCTCAGTGTTCAGCTCTACAGTTATTGAGTTATTATTATGGAGTAATGGAGGCTGGTCTGCCAGGAAGGACTAGGCATAAACTGTGGATGAAGCTCAGTGAGCCTTCCCAGGTGTGGGTGTGTTTACTGTGTTTGTGTGTGCGCATGTGTATGTGTGACTTTGTGTGCATGTGTGTCGGGCGGGGATGTGTTGATGTGGGTTGTGTTACAGTGTTTGGAGTGCTGACAGATCCAGATGGACCCATAAGCAGGAAGCTCCCAAGTACTCTAAAGGAGATCAGGGGGGTAGAGTGGTGGTATGGTGGTGGTTGGGTGTTGGGGCTAAGGCTATGGCTAATTTGTATTTATTTAACCTTTATTTAACTAGGCAAGTCAGTTATCTTATTTACAATGAAGGCCTATCTACAGGGTCAGCCCCTGGAGCATATTAGGGTTAAGTGCCTTGCTCAAGGACACATTTTGTATTTCTATACTTTTTCATACTGCCGCTCTATGTATCATGTACCGTGTATCTGTCTTGTGTACTTTCGTTGTGGCATTTTGCACCTGCCCTGTGTTTTGTTGTTGTAGCTTCTTGACAAAGAAATATCCCCCTCGGGATCAATAAAGTACCTATCTATCTATCGACAGGTTTTTTTTTCACCTTGTCAGCTCGGGTATTCGAACCAGCGACCTTTCAGTTACTGGCCCAATGCTCTAACCGCTAGGCTACCTGCCGCCCTTAAGGCGGGGGCTATGTGGGTCTAAGACTGCGCTAAGGCTGAGGCTGGGGATAAGGCTGGGGCTAAGGCTAGGGCTAAGGCTGGGATAAATCGGGTTGGGATAAGGCTGGGGATTAGGATGGGGTTGGGGCTGGTGCTAAGGCTGGGGATTAGGCTGGGGCTGGGGTTGGGCCAAGGCTGGGGATAAGGCTGGGGCTGGGTCTAAGGCTGGGGCTAAGGCTGGGATAAGGCTGTGGCTGGGGCTAAGGCTGGAGATAAGGTTGGGACTGGGGATAAGGCTGGAGATAAGGTTGGGACTGGGGCTGGGGCTAAGGCTGGGACTATGTGGGGCTAAGACTGGGCTAAGGGACTTAGAGTAAGGATGAGGCTGAGGCATTGTGTGAGGTTGTTTGTGTGAGGCAGAAGGTGCTGAGTGATGTGTGTTAGTAGAGAAACAGCACCAGGTTAGGACGAGGGAGGGAGAGAAAGAAAGATAATGATGCGGGTGGGGAGAGGGGATGAAGTGAGAGAGAATGGGGATGGGGACGGATACATAGAGGAATGAATTTGAGGCGTTTGATATCATTTGCCCTTTCCCCCTGCTGTCATGATGCAGGTAATGTGTAAGGAAGGAAGGAAGGAAGGAAGGAAGGAAGGAAGAAAGGAAGGAAGAAAGGAAGAAAGGAAGGAAGGAAGGAAGGAAGGAAGGAAGGAAGGAAGGAAGGAAGGAAGGAAGGAAGGAAGGAAGGAAGGAAGGAAGGAAGGAATGGAGGGAGGGAGGGAGGGAGGGAGGGAGGGAGGGAGGGAGGGAGGGAGGGAGGGAGGCAACCATGGGGAGGGTAAGAGTGAGGGAGGAGAGTAAGGGGGAGAAGAGTCAGGGATGTGGATTTGAGGTTGAGAAATAAAAGCAGCTTTAATCTTTAAATGCAGCACATTAAAACACACAGCAGCACTGGTTCAGAGGAGTGAGGAGGGTAAAAGAAACCTTGAAGTAATGAAAGAGAGATTGAAGACCTTATAAGACAGTGGTTCCCAACTCCGGTCCTCCAGTACCCCCAACAGCACATATTTTTGTTGTAGCCCCAGACAAGCACGCCTGATTCAACTCTTTGAGGGCCTGATGATTAGTTGACAAGTTGAGCCATGTGTGTTTGTCCGGGGCTACAATAAAAATGTATACTGTTCGGGGTACTGGAGGACTGGTGTTGGGAAACACTGCTATAAGAGATTAAGCGTAGGAACAAAATATACTGTAGTTAAATGAATCATTGTTTATTTAACATTAATGTGGTGGATATGGTAATGTAGGATTGGAGCTGATTGCTTAGATATTAAAAATGAAGTGACTGGCTCATTTATTGAGGTTGAAACTTGTCTTTCGCTGTTCCTTTTCTGACGTGGTTTGTCTTGCTATTGGTGGTTTCACTATGTGTCAACCTCTTACATCAGTCACTTGTTAAACATGTTGGGTTTCATTTACTAAGCGATGAGCTCACCAGTGTGTGTCTGTGTGTGTACTATAAGTGAGGGCGAGTCACTGTGTGGTCTAGTTGTGGTCCAGTTAAGTGGGTGTCATGGTCCATGGTTCCTCTGATCAGCAGAGTGAAGCCATACAGACAGACGCTGTGTTCTCTGAGGGGTTACAGGACAGTGGGAGGAGGTGACAGTAGTGTTCCTCAATGGAGAAGGCCAAACTGGGTGACTCAGGATGGACACAGTCACAAAGAGTCCACAGAACAGACAGACCCCCTGTGTGTGTGTGTATGTGCGTGCACATGCTTGCTTAGGGGACTCTTCTCCAAATAACCATTCTCCCCTTCACACACCCAGGATGGTGCCTCTGTGGGTATCTGATGGTCCATCTCCTCTCTGTATCATTGTTGCGTCTGTATCAGGGCTGATGTGAATAGCTGTGTGACTGGCAGCCTGTACCATACTGCCTTCTCTTACACAGCACATGGTAGTCTTTACCTTCTCTAATCATTCCCAGTCCTTCACTTCTCTTACACAGCACATGGTAGTCTGTACCTTCTCTAATCATTCCCAGTCCTTCACTTCTCTTACACAGCACATGGTAGTCTGTACCTTCTCTAATCATTCCCAGTCCTTCTCTTCTCTTACACAGCACATGTTAGTCTACCTTCTCTAGTCATTCCCAGTCTTTCACTTTTCTCCTCTCCCCCTTTACATGAATGGAATGATGTCTCTGCGTGTCGGTGTCTCTGAGTGTGTACCTAGGGGATCCCCCCCCCCCCATTTTCCTCCTCTCCTCCTCATCCTCCCTCCATCCAACACACCCCTCCCTTATCCCTCTAACACGCCTACTCATCTCTAACACATTTTCTCCATCCCTCCAGCAGGCTTACCGATCCTTACAACACAACACAACACAACACAACACAACACACCTCTCTGTTCTGTCCTTCTGGCACACCTCCCTATCCTTATCCCCATAACATACTTTTCCCTCCCCCTCTCCCTCCCTTCAAAAGACCCATTCATCCCCAATTCATTCATCCCTCTCCACTACAGTGTTTTCTGTAGGATTCAATTAATCTCTGTGCATTGGGATGTGTCTATATTCCTTTCCCCCAGGTATGATGCAGTATATATATACAGCGGGTGAAATAAGTATTGAACACGTCACCATTTTTCTCAGTAAATATATTTCCAAAGGTGCTATTGACATGAAATTTTCAGCAGATGTTGGTAACAACCCAAGTAATCCATACATACAAAGAAACCAAAACAAATAAGTTCAGAAATTAAGTTATGTGTAATAATGTGAAATGACACAGGGAAGAAGTATTGAACACATGAAGAAAGGGAGGTTCAAAAAGGCATGGAAAGCCAAGACAACAGCTGAAAACTATCAGTAATTAAAAAGCAATCCAGCCCCCTGTCAGTGCAAATTAATATCAGCTGGTTCAGTCCCAACTGATGGCCTACAAAAAGGTCTCATTGCCAAGGTGTCACACAAGACACATCTCATGATGGGTAAAAGCAAAGAGCTGTCTCAAGACATTCACAACCTAATTATTGCAAAACATAATGATGGCATTGGTTATAGGCGCATTTCTAAGCTTCTGAATGTTCGAGTGAGCACTGTTGGGGCCATAATACGGAAGTGGAAAGACAATCATTTCACCATAAATTTGCCTCGACCAGTTGAAGTCGGAAGTTTACATACAACTTAGCCAAATACATTGTTTTCAAACTCAGTTTTCACAATTCCTGACATTTAATACTAGTAAAAATTCCTTGTCTTAGGTCAGTTAGGATCACAACTTTATTTTAAGAATGTGAAATGTCAAAATAATAGTAGAGAGAATGATTTCTCATTCATCACATTCCCAGTGGGTCAGAAGTTTACATACACTCAATTAGTATTTAGTAGCATTGCCTTTAAATTGTTTAACTTGAGTCAAATGTTTCAGGTAGCCTTCCACAAGCTTCCCACAATAAGTTGGGTGAATTTTGGCCCATTCCTCCTGACAGAGCTGGTGTAACTGAATCAGGTTTGTAGGCCTCCTTGCTCGCACACACTTTTTCAGTTCTGCCAACAAAGTCAGAGCTTTGTGATGGCCACTCCAATACTTGACTTTGTTGTCCTTAAGCCATTTTGCCACAACTTTGGAAGTATGCTTGGGGTCATTGTCCAGTTGGAAGACCCATTTGCGACCAAGCTTTAACTTCTGCGTGCAGTTGCAAACCGTAGTCTGGAGCAGTGGCTTCAGTGGCTTTCTTCCTTGCTGAACGGCCTTTCAGGTTATGTCGATATAGGACTTGTTTTACTGTGGATATAGATACTTTTGTACCTGTTTCCTCCAGCATCTTCACAAGGTCCTTTGCTGTTGTTCTGGGATTGATTTGCACTTTTCGCACCAAAGTACGTTAATCTCTAGGAGATAGAACACGTCTCCTTCCTGAGCGGTATGATGGCTGTGTGGTCCCATGGTGTTTATACTTGTGTACTATTGTTTGTACAGATGAACATGGTACCTTCAGGCGTTTGGAAATTGCTCCCAAGGATGAACCAGACTTGTGTAGGTCTACAATTGTTTTTTCGGAGGTCTTGGCTGATTTATTTTGATTTTCCCATGATGTCGAGCGAAGAGGCTCTGTTTGAAGGTATGCCTTGAAATACATCCACAGGTACACCTCCAATTGACTCAAATGATGTCAATTAGCCTATCAGAAGCTTCTAAAGCCATGACATCATTTTCTGGAATTTTCCTAGCTGTTTAAAGGCACAGTCAACTTAGTGTATGTAAATTGTGATGTAGTGAATTATAAGTGAAATAATCTGTCTGTAAACAATTGTTGGAAGAATTACTTGTGTCATCCACAAAGTAGATGTCCGACTTGCCAAAACTATAGTTTGTTAACATGAAATCTGTGGAGTTGTTGAAAAATGAGTTTTAATGACTTCAACCTAAGTGTATGTAAACTTCAACTTCAACTGTATATCTTCCTTTCCTCTTTGTCAATGTTCCACATTCCTCTATTTCTGATCCTCTTTTCCTGTCCCTGTTAAAGTCTATTTTCTCCTCCATTTTCATATCCAGCCCAGTCACTGTCACCATATGAAGGCCAGCTCTGATGGATAGGAAGTAGTCAGTGTGTAGAAGTGGTCCTCTGATGGATAGGAAGTAGTCAGTGTGTAGAAGTGTTGCTCAAGGACACTCAAACACTGATAAGTGAGGAACGCCCAGAGGAACCTTGAACACATACATGCAGGCATTGACATATGCGCACACACACACACACACACACACACACACACACACACACACACACACACACACACACACACACACACACACACACACACACACACACACACACACACACACACACACACACACACACACACACACACACACACACACACACACAGACAGACAGACAGACAGACAGACAGACAGACAGACAGACAGACAGACAGACAGACAGACAGACAGACAGACAGACAGACAGACAGACAGACAGACAGACAGACAGACAGACAGACAGACAGACAGACAGACAGACAGACAGACAGACAGACAGACAGACAGACAGACAGACAGACAGACAGACACTCACTCCTACATTGCAGCTGGCCTCTCTTTTCGCACGGCCCTGTGAGTGTGTTTAGTCTGGGAGCAGCAGGGTTTTATATCTGTCGTGTCACAACAACCCCGTTTGTGTTGGAGGGGATTTGCAGCCTGAAGGGCAACAGGGCCACTTTGCCACCGGTGTAGGGCCAGGCAGGGCAAGGGCCAGGGGGCCACAGGAGCAAAGGTCAAAATTGCAGCACTCACACAATACAGCCACACCATAGGCAACAAGGTCAGAGAGAGAGAGTATGCAGAAGAGATGCCACACACACCTTTACAGTGCAAACTGTAAAGACACTCTCTCAAGCAAAGATCTTGTTGTCCACTAAAATGTTAACTTTTTTCACATGGAATTAGGCAATGGTGCTGTTAAAGTAATAGTGCTTTTATCTCTTCATCTCTTCCCTGGAGATCAGAGGTAATTCCGCTACCTTTTGAGGCATTTTTTGGTTAGCAATGTAACAGGACCCCATGGTAGTGTGTAGTGTTTCTTTGGGGCTACGTCTGAAATTGCACCCTATTCCCTATATAGTGCACAACTTTTGACCAGGGCCCATAAGGCTCCGGTCAAAAGTAACAATCTATGTAGGGATTAGGGTGCCATTTTGGAGATGCTGATTGATTAACAAAAATGCAGGTTTTCTCATTTTTTAAACAACTATTTGACCGATGACAGTTCCATTATTTGAATTCTATTTTTCTGTGAGCTCAATGTGCACATTGTGCAGTTTCTCTAGCGATAAATCAGATCAAGACAGAACTGTGCGATGTAGTAGGGAGTTGTAGTTTCCAACAGGCCAATATTCGACATAGTTTAGCCCAGGAAACTTGGTAATTAACTTCAATGACCATAATCCATTGTGTGCCTACTTGTCTGGTCTGTGTTTCTTTTACACCTGCTATGGAAGAGACGGAAGAATACGTGATTGAGAGGGATAGAGAGCAGTTGCCTGGTGAGGTATCTCTACCTGAAAATACATAATCTAAGTGATTGATATTTGGTATTCAGCAGTCATAAAAGTATCCCTTATTTACTTTGAGGAACTACTAAAATAGTGATAGACAGCATAGGCAGAAGCTCTATAGAGAGATATGATGACTTTGAATGAAATAATAAAGTCATCAAATAAAACAAATATAATATACACAATAACTTAAATAATTTATTAAGTAAAGTAATGTGAATAAATGATGGTTAATAAGTGAGGCAGTCACTACCGTCATGGGGCTTTTATTAATTGTTTTATTCTGTGTTGTAACAGCATTCAACCCACATAATGCATAGTGTATTTAATATATATACTGTATATAGACTGGGGGCCAAAAGTGTGGAACATTACTCATTCAAGGGTTTTTCTTAATTTGCACAATGTTTTACATTGTAGAATAAAAGTGAAGACATCAAAACTATGACATAACACATATGGAATAAAGTAGTAACCAAAAAAGTTGTATATTCACAAAATACATTTTATATTTGAGATTCTTCAAAGTAGCCACCCTTTGCCTTGATGACAGCTTTGCACACTCATGGCATTCTCTCAACCTGGACTAAAGGAACACCCTTGTGAGAATGCTGTTCAATGACTACAGCTCAGCGTTCAACACCATATTGCCCTCCAAACTCATCACTAAGCTAAGGACCCTAGGACTGAACACCTCCCTTTGCAACTGGATCCTGTACTTCCTGACGGGCCGCCCCCAGGTGGTGAGAGTATGCAACAACACATCCGCCATGCTGACACCCCTTTCGTGCTTAATCCCCTCTTGTACTCCCTGTTCAACCATGACTGTGTGGCCGCGCACAACTCCAACACCATCATTACATTTGCCAATGACATGGCGGTGGTAGGCCTGATCACAGATAACGATGAGACAGTCTATAGGGAGGAAATCAAAGATTTGGCAATGTGGTGCCAGAACAACAACCTTCCCTCAACGTCATAAAGACAAAGGAGCTGATCATGGACTACAGGAAACAGTGGGCCGAGCAAGCCCCCATTCACATCGACGGGACTGTAGTGGAACGGGTCGAGCGCTACAAATCTCTTGGGTGTCCACATCACTAAGGATCTATCATGGGCCACACCACCACAATAATACCTCTTTCCCCTCAGCAGGGTGAAAAGATTTGGCAAGGGCCCTCAGATTCACAAAATGTTGTACAACTGCACCATTGAGAAAATATTGACTGGCTGAATGAACGCTTGGTATGACAACTTCTTGGCAGAGGAAGGCCCTAAAAATGGTCAAAGACTCCAGCCACCCAGGTCATAGACTGTCTGGAATCAACAGGGCCCTGATCAGCTTCTACCCCCAAGCCGCATTGACCCTTTTTGTACTAACAATAGTGAGGAGGGAACCCATCAGAAGTCCACAGTCACAGCAGCAAGATTTGTGACCTGTTGCCACAAGAAAATGGCAACCAGTGAAGAACAAACACCATTGTAAATACAACCCCTATTTATGTTTATTTATTTTCCCATTTGTACTTTAACTATTTGCACACTGTATATAGACATAATATGACATTTGAAATGTCTTTATTCTTTTGCAACTTCTTAGTGTAATGTTTATTGTTTACTATCTACTTCACTTGTTTTGGCAATGTTAACATATGTTTCCCATGCCAATACAGCCCTTAAATTGAAATTGAATTGAGAGAGAGATATGAAGATGGGAGAGGTAGCTAAAGATATAAGTGAAGTCAGTCCTCTCTCCATCCTCCACTCCCAGTAACAGGTTAACATCAGTGTAGGAGTAGACCTACTGTGAGATAAAATGGACAAGTCTAATTAGAGGAGAGGAAAGATAGATGTTTACGAGAGGAGTGTGGTCTTACCCAACCAGAAGCTTATGAAGAGGGGTGGGAGTCAGGGTGGTGGTGGTGTTGGGAGGACGGTGTAGAGGAGGGGGGGGAAACTATGAAAGTTGAGTAGAGGATGGTAACTGTAACTGGCAGTGCACAGGGTGAGTAGAGGAGCATAGTGAGATGATAGCAATACGTGGAGGAAGAGAGGATAGTAAACAGAGAGTGGTGGAGAGGAGGAGTATATCAGTATAGCAGCTCCACAGGGCTAGGGAGGGAGGGAGGGATGGAGGGAGTTGGAGTGATAAACCCTGGTCTGGCTGATTCCTGGTCCGTGTGTCTGCCTGTCACTCCTGAATCTGCCTCTTGGACAGCCCCCAGCCTCGTTCTGGAAGCATCGCCCGGATCCCCCCCCACCTCCTTGCCAGATCATTGTGTTTTCCATCTCCCAGAGAATGATCTGGACTGTCTGGCTTGGTCCGTTGTGGGCTCAAATGTCAGAATGTCAAGGGTTTCCCAGCCACCCGTTTACACCTGTTGAGGACACACACATTGAGGACACACACATTCAGTTCAGGAGGAAGCTGTTGACCGCCTGCATGGTTTCAAAAGCTGTAGGGCCAAAGCTTTAAAAGCCTGGAGGGTCTTTGATGGCACTAACAGACGACTAACCCGACTAAACACAATCTGGCTACAAAGGGGCTTGAGATGGGAATGTGAACCCGTAACATAGTGCTGCGCCCGCGACACTACGATCACACCTCAGCCTGAACCACAAGGTCACAGCTGGACAACCTCACACAGCAGTTTTTCCTATGATTTTTTTTGTGCCATTTAGGACACAACCTTCTACTCACAGCAATCACAGACACGTCTCCCAAAACGTTCGTAGTGTAGCTACAAGGTTATTGTTAGTTCTGAAGAATTCTGTTGGGTTAATAGTGATATTATAACTGTGAATGTTTTGGAGGGGAACGGAGCCCAACGGAGCCCAAAGGTGAGTTGTAGAGAGTAAATCTGCCGATCCTCTCCTCCATGGTCACACATTAATCTTTCATGTAGAGTTGTATCTGAGATTCTTCTGCGGCTCCTCTCTCTGCTTCTCACTGGCCAATCCTGGGCTTGTAAGGGAGAGCCGGGGAGACACGCCCAGGGTAGTCTTTGAAGTGTAAAATACAAGCCTTTTTATGTTCAGATGTTAAATATTAATATATAGGAGGCAAACATGGTTCTTGGAGATGAGGAGAGTGTGTTCTTTTAGTTTAGAGAAAGGAACTTTGGGTAGATGCACCCTTGGTAGTCCGGGTTGGGGTTGGGGGGGGGGGGTGTTTGGGTAAATGTTAGGAATAAACATGTAAACAGAATTGAATATGGATAATAGCTTTATATTTTTCATACACTGCTTGGGAAGTGGGATGGTATTTGGGCAGATATTCAGTGTGAGGCTGTCCTCTCTGTATCTCTTTCAGTACACCCTCACTCACTGACTACAGTGGCAGAAGGCAGGCAAGTTTATCTGGGACCTTTGTGTATTTACTCTGTATGCATGTATGTGTCTGAGAGTATATAACGTACCAGTGTGTGAAAATGTGGTGTTCTTGAATTAACCACTGTCTTTGTGTGTGTGTGTGTGTGTGTGTGTGTGTGTGTGTGTGTGTGTGTGTGTGTGTGTGTGTGTGTGTGTGTGTGTGTGTGTGTGTGTGTGTGTGTGTGTGTGTGTGTGTGTGTGTGTGTGTGTGTGTGTGTGTGTGTGTGTGTGTGTGTGTGTGTGTGTGTGAGTGTGAGTGTAAGAGTTGGAGAGAGGGTAGGGTAAGCCATTGAGATGCAGAATTAAAGACAGAAAGCTGAGGTCTTTCTAAGAGTGGCAGTGTTTCAAACATACAGACAGACGTTAAAGTTGACAATGGCCTGCTAGGTGGAGAGGTCTGGTTATAGAGGCCATGTGCAAATAGAGAGGGAAGGAGAGAGAGAGGGAGTGAGGGAGTGAGGGAGAGAGAGAGGCAGAGAAAGGTGGTTGAGTGAGAAGGAAGGAGGGAGGTAGTCGGTTGAGACTGGCTCCTTTGTTCAAAGGTCATAGTGTGCTGGAGTAGTGAGGGGGCATGGGGGTATGGTCGGACTGGGTAAAGACATACCGCTTGTTTCTGGTGTGGGGAGTCATGTCTGCATCTGGAACACAGACCATATTAGGGCTAAATCAATCTATCAACAATTAACAGTCACGGCACGGCATACACAAAATACCTCACAAATCAATTCAGATAAATAAAGCATGATCAACAAAATCTGTAGGGAAAAGCATTAGAATCTAAAAAGTAGAATATGAATCCCACAATACAATTATCTGTACTAAAGAACAATGAAGGCAATGATGGCTGTGTTTGTGTGTGTGGTCACAGTGGAAAATGTGGGGCCGGTGCTGTGCTTATGCTTACGTTAGAGCTGTGATTGTGTTGTACAACAGTACTATGACCTTTTCACACGCATACGTCCGGACAGCTTATCTGCCCCGAGTCTGGTGTCAGATGTTATAGACCTAATTTGAACACACACAGGCAGGCATGCAGGAGCACACAAACACACACCAAACACACACACACACAAACAAACACGTGCTGGTCCAAGCATCTGCTAGATGGCAGAGAGACTGACGTCAATACAGGAGTGTGATCATTAATTGTGTGTCTCAAGGCCACTGTTTCTCCTTGTTCAATATTCTATGATTAACATTAGCTATTGTGTTTGAAAGTAGATCCTTGGCACAGCATTCTCAATGTGGTAATAAAGCTTGGTTACTGTAACTCTGCTTATGGCAAGACCAGCTGTATGACTTTAAGAGATCCAGAACTGCGGGACTCAAGTTTAGGATACCGGCATCAGTGTAGCCTCTGTCCCAAGGACCCTGTGTGTGTGTGTGTGCGCGTGTGCGTGTGATAATGAGTGCTGCTGACTGGCATTTCTGACTGGTTCCCTTCCACACCCTCTAGAGATGGACATCTGCACGTTGCCAGCGAGATGCCAGCCTGTCCACAGTGGGTGTACTTCTCTGCAGCAGATGTGAGTGTATGTGTCATAACGGCTTACAACTGATGCTGTGCCACACCCCTATGTCTAGGATATGGTAAATAAGTGTATAGTGTGTGTGTGTGCCTTTTTTACTAAACAATATGCTGTCACTGTTTATTAGCTATTTGCATTTGTGTGTGTGTTATTTTCTGTGTGTGTGTGAGTGTCGTTAATATGTCGCTGTGGCCCCAAGTTAATGATTAACCCCTTTAAATACTTTAAGTGAGACATAAAGACCCAGATCCAGACTCTCAACCTACTGTAGACTCCAACCCAGTGCCACTTACCTAACCCTTACCCTGACCCTCAGCATCAGCCCAACCCAAGAGCCATAGCTAGCCAAAATAGTTACCACTCTGGAACACCCAGAACCAGTCAAACCAAAGTGAAGCTACGACACACATAGAGCCACGTAGAGATCACAGCATTCAGTCACACACACCACTGAGCAGACACAGAGAGAAGTCAAAGAGCCATATGTAATAACAACACATGTGGGACTTGGGGAGGGTGAAAGAGGGAGGAAAGGAGAGAGAGGGAGGGAGAGGGATGGAATGAGAGAGAGGAGAGGGAGGAAAGGACTTTACCTTTGGACCATTGCAGAGGGAGTGGCTTCGAAAGAAGGAGGAGGGTGTGTGTGTGAGAGAAAGAGAGAGAGAGGGGGAGAGAGAGAAAGAGTGAGACCCGTTGAGCAGTGGGAGAGTGAAAGAGTATATTAGCCAAAGAAAGAACCAAGAGGGAGGTAGGGAGAGGGAGAAAAAAAAGAGTGTGAGAGAACCTCTATGCCTTGTCCCACTCCTTGACTGTCTTCCCTTTCTCTACAGCCCAAAGAGAGAGAGAGAAAGAGAGAGAGAGAGACTACCTTTCCTTACTCTGGACTCTACTGCTCCACCATGGCACCTGTCACAGACAGAGAGACACGGACCTAGGAGCGCTACAGTACCAGGAACACACAGATAAGAGAGACACAGACCTAGGAGCGCTACAGTACCAGGTACACACAGAGAGAGTACAAAGGTAAGACATTCCTTTCCTTTATTTCCCAGTGCTATAGTGGTTGTAATTGGGGTGTGTTTATCATGTGTCTGTTATTTGAACAGTAGTTTGGAAGCAGCTTGTTTGTCAGTGTGGTTGTGTTTGTGTGAGTGAACTGGTCAGTATTGTTATAGTGGAGTTATAGATAAATGGTCAGTTGGAAAGTGTGAGAAAGGGGTCCTTTTTCAGTTGGAGATACAACATTTCTAACTACAGTTCTCTGAAAAGCCAGTTGTGTGCTTGTGCTAGTGTCAGTTTTAAGTAAAATAAGCATATTTAGTACACATTTCCAGTTGCCTGTTCAGATGATTGTTCCAAATAGTGACCAGCGGAACAAAAGAGTATACTCTCTCTTTACACCTGAAATCCCGTACAGCCCATCACTCTCTCTCCGTCCCTCCTTCCCCCATCCCTCCATCCCTACTCATCTTTCCACACACACTGTCACTTCTGCACTTTAATCTCATATAGCTCTGGCTTTTGTCTCCTTTCTGCACGTTTTGTAAAGGGCTCATTTTAACGAAGGGAGTTAATTCCTCTCTTTCTCTGTCTCTTTCTCTCCTTTCTCTAAAGTAGTGCAGATTACATTGAGAGAGCTGCCCTCATTCAGGCAGCTAATATCTGAAACAAACTCTCCCTGGATACTTGACTGAACACTCCTGAGCACCTTAGTATGTCTCTGTGTCTGTGTCTCTGTTGAGAGCTGTAGATATTGTAGATATATGTGGTTCTAGTCAGTCTATTTCTCTGTTTCTCTGTCTTGCTCGCTCTCTCTCCTTGTGGTGAGTGCGGGCCAGTGGCTGGGCTACAAAGCGGCAGTGACTATGGTGGTGTGGTGAGACTCTGTGTCTGTGTGCTTTGGGCTGGACGGGAATGTTACACATCACAGACACGGAGGGAGGGAGCAAAAGAGAGCGAGAGAATGAAAAACAGACATAGAGAAAGATACAGTAGAAATGTCAATTTTCTTTGTTTGTTGTTTGAAATATTGCTTTTTTGCTTTTGCCGGAGGGGACTAAAGAGGAGACAAGTTGTTCTCTCATTCACATAAAAAGCTAAATGCTGTCATCATCAAAATTTTATCAGATGTATTTTTATTTTCAATCGAGTTGAATAAATATAACAGTAGAGGAATTTGATATGATATTCAATACTGATGAGAGTAAGGTATTCCTCTCTCTCTCTCTCTCTCTCTCTCTCTCTCTCTCTCTCTCTCTCTCTCTCTCTCTCTCTCTCTCTCTCTGTGTGTGTGTGTTGAGATGTTGTCTCCTGTAGACTTACTATGTCACTGTTGACTGCAGAACTAAATCAGATTACTATTTACATCAGTGTCATCATTTGATTTACACTGGTAATGATACACTGGTAATGATCACTGGTAATGATACACTGGGAATGATACACTGGTAATGATACACTGGTAATGATGACAGGTAATGATATACCGGTAATGATCACTGGTAATGATACACTGGTAATGATACACTGGTATTGATCACTGGTAATGACACACTGGTATTGATCACTGGTAATGATCACTGGTCATCTCTACGCAGACGACACCATTCTGTATACATCTGGCCCCTCTTTGGACACTGTGTTAACTAACCTTCAAACAAGCTTCAATGCCATACATCACTCCTTCCATGGCCTCCAACTGCTCTTAAACGCTAGTGAGACTAAATGCATGCTTTTCAATAGAACGTTGCCCGCACCCGCCCACCGGACTATCATCAATACTCTCGACGGGTCTGACTTAGAATATGTGGACAACTTCCAGACTCACAACTTCCAGACTCACATTAACCATCTCCAATCCAAAATTGGCTTCCTATTTCGCAACAAAGCCTCCTTCACTCATGCTGCCAAACATGCCCTTGTAAAACTTACCATCCTACCGATCCTTGACTTCGGCGATGTCATTTACAAAATAGCCTCCAACACTCTACTCAGCAAATTGGATGTAGTCTATCACAGTGCCATCCGTTTTGTTACCAAAGCCCCATATACTACCCACCACTGCGACCTGTATTCTCTCGTTGGCTGGCCCTCACTCATATTCGTCGCCAAACCCACTGGCTCCAGGTCATCTATAAGTCTTTATTAGGTAAATCCGCGCCTTATCTCAGCTCGCTGGTCACCATAGCAACACCTACCCGTAGTATGTGCTCCAGCAGGTATATTTCACTGGCCACCCCCAAAGCCAACACCTCCTTTGGCCGCCATTCCTTCCAGTTCTCTGCTGCCAATGACTGGAACGAATTGCAAAAATCCTTGAAGCTAGAGGTTCCTATCTCCCTCACTAACTTTAAGCATCAGCTGTCAAAGCTGCTTATCGATCACTGCACCTGTATATAGCCCTTCTGTAAATAGCCCACCTTACTACCTCATCCCCATATTTATTTTTTAACTTACGCTCATTTTGCACTCCAGTATCTCTATTTGCACGTCATCATTTGTACATCCTTCATTCCAGTGTTAATGCTAATCTGTAATTTATTTCGCCACTATGGCCTATTTATTGTTTTACCTTCCTAACCTTACTGCATTTTGCGCTACATTTGCACTCTGTATATAGATTTTCTATTGTGTTATTGACTGTACGTTTGTTTATTTCCTGTGTGTAACTCTGTATTGTTTTTTGTCGCACTGCTTTGCTTTGTCTTGGCCAGGTCGCAGTTGTAAATGAGAACTTGTTCTCAACTGACCTACCTGGTTAAATAAAGGTGAAATAAAAAAACTGGTAATGATACACTGGTAATGATCACTTGCCCCTTATGTTTTCCCTTCAATTCATCTGTAATGGAGGAAGAACGGTTTGAGAGAAACGGTTTTGCAAACAGCTTAGCACAGGGAGACTGTTTGTATAAACACAGAGCCTCATAGGTACAGTATGATCAGGAGTGATCTGACCAGGAACAACTCCTGATCCTCTAGTTATATAAGATCACAGTGCAACCATGTGGGATTGAATAGCCTGACTAGATCAGTTAGCGTCATCAGGTACAGACAACATGACAACGATACACTGAACCAGGGGTGAAACAGAGGGTAGAAGGGCCAATCTCAGTTCAGCATCAGAAGCTTTAGGGTAAATGCAGTTCAGAACAGTGTACTAGCAGTGTACCAACCAACAAGGAAGTCCACCTGACCTTTCTCTATCCTTCAGATGTATATCAGCCATAGCAGCCGTTCCCCGTGCTGTGGGCTCAGCGCGAGAGGGAGGGCAGTGACTCCTACATGGACTCAACAGTGTGGAGAGCAGGGGAAGTTGGATCTGGAGCTCTGGCAGGCTGAAGCCTTATTCCCTGCTTGTCTTGGACACACTCATGCTTCCTCCTCTCCTCCTCTCTCTACCTCTGCTTTTCCTTATATTTGCCTTAATGTGCTGAGCCGTCTGTCATCGCAGCTGAGCATCCTCAGCCAGGACCTGCCTGTAATTGCACTGTGTGTGTAAACTGTGTGTGTGGTGTGTATACTGTGTGTGTGGTGTGTATACTGTGTGTGTGTGTGTGTGTGTATACTGTGTGTGTGTATACTGTGTGTGTGTATACTGTGTGTGTGTGTGTGTGTGTGTGTGTGTGTGTGTGTGTGTGTGTGTGTGTGTGTGTGTGTGTGTGTGTGTGTGTGTGTGTGTGTGTGTGTTTGGGCACTGGCATATATGTCTGCATATACAATATGTGGCAATGTGTGTGTGATGTGTGTATACTGTGTGTGTGTGTGTGTGTGTGTGTGTGTGTGTGTGTGTGTGTGTGTGTGTGTGTGTGTGTGTGTGTGTGTGTGTGTGTGTGTGTGTGTGTGTGTGTGTGTGTGTGTGTGTTTGGGGTCCAGGCTGCAGGCGAGAATCCATCACTTCTACTATGTGGAAAAAGCCAGAGGTGAAGGAGAGGAGAATTAGATGGCTTTACAATAGGAGATGAGAAAATAACGAGTCTCTCCCCCTTTTCTCCTTCCCCTCCTCCTTCCTCCATCGGCCCCCCAGAGCTGAGGTAAAGGGAGTGTTCGCCCGCCTCGGGGGCTTAGAGAGGGGATTTGGCTGTTCTGCCGGGTGCCTGCCTGATAACGAGACAGCCAGGCCTGCTGATACGCTGCTGAGTGTGTGCAGTAAAGCACCCCTTACCTGTCACTCCTCACCTGTCACACTCTGGTGCCACCGGCCGAGATGGCGCACACACACACACACACACACACACACACACACACACACACACACACACACACACACACACACACACACACACACACACACACACACACACACACACACACACAGGGCCAAACACAGAGCTGTAAGAGTGTTTGAGTGTGCAACTGCAGCATTTTTACAGTTTGGTGTGTGACAACTCACAGTAAACCTCTCAGTCAATGTAGAGAGGAAATGAATCCAGGCTCTTGCGGCACGTCTGGTATTTCATTCAGTAAGCCTCACACTATGGAGTTAAATATTTTCCACTCACTATGCTCACACCTCTCTGTCAGACTAGTTTAGGATAGGAAAAGCCCATTCACCCTCATTCAGGCCACAGGATGGATATATTGTATACAGCATGTTATTGCCCTAGTCCTCTCCCATCTCCTTCCCATCCTGTTGTGGCAGTGCCAGTCAAAGTTACAGCTGTTGTGGCAGTGCCAGTCAAAGTTACAGCTGTTGGGGTTCATGATTCAGATTTAGGGGAAGTCAAAGCCCTCAGCTGCACCTAGCCATCATAACAGAATGAAGTCCATGAAGAGTGGAGGGGAGAGGATGCAGGGAAAGGAGATGGCTGCTGTTTTATGGGCTCCTAACCAATTGTGCAACTATGTGTTTTTTGCGTTATTTGTAAATAATTTTGTACATAATGTTTCTGCCACCGGCTCTTATGACCGAAAAGAGCTCATGGATATCAGTACAGCGATTACTCACCTCGTACTGGACGAAGACTTTTTCTTTAACGAGTCGGATGCGAAGGATTTCCTTCAGACACCCGACAAGGCGCATGAAGAAGAGACGGAGATATCGGGGACGTAGGTCGGGGTGCCTTGTAAGGATCCGACGGCGATTGGGTAATGTGCCTCTACCATCAGTCCTACTAGTCAACGTACAATCATTGGATAACAAAATGGATGAGCTACGATCACGAATATCCTACCAATGGGACATTAAAAACGTTAATATCTTATGTTTCACCGAGTCGTGGCTGAACGACGACATGGATAACATACAGCTGGCTGGGTTTTCGCTGCTTTGGCAAGATAGAACAGCTGCATCCCGTAAGACAAGGGGTGGCGGTCTGTGCATATTTGTAAACAACAGCTGGTGCACGAAATCTAAGGTTTTGCCCGCCTAAGGTAGAGTATCTCATGGTAAGGAGTAGACCACACTATTTACCAAGAGAGTTTTCATCTATATTTTTTGTAG
This sequence comes from Thymallus thymallus, assembly GCA_023634145.1. Taxonomy (NCBI): domain Eukaryota; kingdom Metazoa; phylum Chordata; class Actinopteri; order Salmoniformes; family Salmonidae; genus Thymallus; species Thymallus thymallus. The sequence goes on from CM042399.1 coordinate 23,086,074, forward strand.
CTGTCTATTTACCACCAAAACCGATGCTGGCACTAAGACTGCACTCAACGAGCTCTATACGGCCATAAGTAAACAGAAAAACGCTCATCCAGAGGTGGCACTCCTAGTGGCCGGGGACTTTAATGCAAGGAAACTTAAATGTTGCTATTCTCTGATTATTATCTTTGCATAGTAACTTTACCTCTACCTATGTGTACATATTACCTCAATTACCTCAACTAACCTGTGCCCCGCCCATTGACAGGTACCCCTGTATATAACCTCACTACTGTTATTTTATTGTTGCTACTACTGTAATTATTTGTTATTTTTCTACCATTTTTCTTTTTAAAATATTTATCTATTTTTTACTTAACACAAATTATTCTTCAAACTGCATTGTTGGTTAAGGGCTTGTAAGTAAGCATTTCACTGTAAGGTCAACACCAGTTGTATTCGGCGCAAGTGACAAATACAATTTTGATTTGATTTGAGATGATGGGAGGGTGATGTAGGAAGAAGAGTGGAGGATAAAGAGGGAGAGAAGAGCTGAGATTATGAGAAGAGAATACAGCAGGTTAAAGGAGGGGGAATAGAATAAATGAATAGGGAAGTAGAGAGGACGGTGCAGATCTCTTCAATTAATGTTTTCCTCCTCCCCTCCATCTATTCCTCTTCTCCTTTCCCCACCATCTGTGTTCTCACTCACCGCTGATCTCCAGATGCTCTGGATCAGAGCCCATGCCCTCTCTCCCTCCCTCCTTTACTACCCCACTGTCACTTAATCCTCCTCCCTCTCTCTCACGCCCTTCCCTCTCCCCTGCCCCCTTATTCCACCTCTCACCCTTCTCACCTCCCCACACCCCACTCTCTCACTCCTCTATTCATGCTTAAGTTATCAGCCAGACCTAATCGAACTGCAACCATCCAGTATGGGGTGTGATCTGGGATGTTGTGCGTTTGTGTGCGTTTGTCTATATGTGTAGGGTGAGTGTGTGTGCACGCGCACATGTGTATGTGTGTGTTAGGGCCAGAACAATACCAGTATTGCGATACTCGTTAGTATTGTGGCAAGTAAACAAAACATGAATGTGGCTTTAACTTCTTTAAGAAAACAGCCCTAATGTTGGAAACAAACATCATTATGTTGTCATCCAGAGTTTATTTATTGTCCAAGCTATAGCACACTATTTTACATACAGCAGGTTTTTAAAGGCCCAAAGAGATTGGTCTCCTTCGTGTTTTCGTTTTTTTGACATGGAAAAAAATCTAATTTAACGATACTGGTGTCGTCCCGGCCCTAATGTGTGTTCGTGTGTATGAGTGCGAAATGTGTGTGCGTGCGTATAGGGTGATGCTGGTGAAAAATGGATGTGGCCAGGCTGTGGCTTTTAGCCAAGCCTTCCAGTCTCCAAGCCTCTCTCCCAGCCTTCTAGCCCGCTAATTGAACCCCTCCCAGGAGGGGGGATCATTCCACATTTTTAATTTGGCTTTTCCTCCTGATAAAGCACCACCCCCTTTCCTCCTTCTCACTCACTATCTATATCTCCCTCTCTCTGTCACAGTCAGACACACACTGAGTGTACACGAGCACACACACGCACACACACACGCACACACACACACACACACACACGCGCACGCGCACGCGCACACACACACACACACACACACACACACACACACACACACACACACACACACACACACACACACACACACACACACACACACACACTTCTTTCAGTTTAAGGCAAAGCAGCAGTAGAGGGCTTAGTCTACCCAGCTGTAGCCAGCAGAGAGAGACTCTCTGAAGGTGAACCCCATAGTGAGGGAGAGGAGGGGACGAAGGGCCCTTTTGAGTTGTGTGTAAGTGTTGTGTGGGTGGGTGTTTGTGTGCATGTGTTTGTGTGTGTGGAGAGGGTATTTGCTTTATATCTGTGGAGTGAGAAAGGGCTTAAGATCATAAATTAGAATAGAGAACAGGGACATGAATTGATAATAATTATACCAGTGTTTGTTTACCTTCATGTTTATTACATTAGCTGTGTGTGCATAGTTATAGTCTGTGTTTCTGTTAATATGAACGTATACTGCAACAACAAAGAAATGCATTTAAAAGCTTTCTGTTAGCAAATTCCACAACAAAAGGATTAACCTGAGAAACAATACTTAGACCAGCTTGCCTTGCAGAGACATGGTGAAGCCGATTGACCGAGGGGTGGGGAGTACAGTAACAACACACTGAATCAGATCCCAGTACAATAAGACTAGGGAGTAAGCGGTCCTTATTACACTGTAATTACACTGTAATAAGCATTGAATTTAATAGTAATCACTCATACAGTAGTTACACTGTAATAACAACATGTAGCTGGTGATAATTGCAGTCTGTAAATACAGAGGTGTAACAACGCATGCTTGTTACCGTGCTTGTTACAAATATTAAAGTTTCCACTGAATTCACCAATTTAGTGTTTAGTTTCTTCTTAGCTGCATCCAATTCAGTAATAACTATCACAAGGTTGTAATCTCTTGTGGACAGATGCACTATGTGTCCTGAGATTACATAGGCTCAAATGAACCACCCCTGAATGCACACTTAAAAATGTCCACTCAACGTTGTTGCTAGCACTTTCCCCAAAAAACGTGTACCATCTGGGTTAACTTGGTTGAGTTTACAAAAACAGATAAGATGTAGGTCAACCTCACTGACTGGGGTCTACCATACGGTACATCGCAGAGTGCATGTCAAATCTGCATATGTGCATGGTAATTACTAGGTGTTACACAGGATTTAGCTAGTTAAAATGAAGTGTATCTTGAAGGATACTTACTTGTAATTATTGTGTACCTACAAAGTATTTTACCCATTCTGACAATCTAATCATTAGATACTGAAAGCGCCAGCCAAGTGAGAAAATAAACACATTAATACAACACAGAGTACATATGTTATATCTGCATAAGTACAAGGTCATCGCTAGTTGTGACACAGGATTTAGCTATTTAAAGTTAATTGTAACTTTAAAATTACCTATACAAAATTTCTATATAATTACGTACTACTCATTACCAAGTGAAAATACCGACAAACAAAAGATTAGCTTCTCTTTTTGTCAACTTTATTGCAACCTGTAAAAAGACCTTCCATTTCTTACAAAATTTCAAGGATTTAGATAAAAAATGTTGGATAAAAAATGTGATTAATTACATTAAACAAAGATAACATAACCATAAAATAACTATTCTAGTGGTGGTGACTAGTAGTCTCGATAGCTAATTTAGAAAAAAGGGATAGTCTTTTTCTTCCCTTTTAAACATTACAATTAACAATGGAAATCGTCAACTCTGTCTTTGTCTTCATTGTTTTTTTTTGTTGTAAGCATTTTCCCATCCTGGAGTCTGAGAGCTTGTGGGAATCTATGGTGGAGAAGAAGAATGTATGACCCTATACTAGTTATCATCATTTTACCCAGCTAGCAATAATAGTGCTTGCTAAGACTAATAAGTTATCTAGTGTTTAGCTACATTGAAAATGCACTAATGTTACTCATAGTGAAGAGTTAAGGTGGGCTGTCGCACTTCAGCAAACAAAGGAAAGGAGGGGTGCTCAACAACAATGACACAAATCATGAGAAGCCTTACCAAGAAAAATGTCCAAAAGGACTAATTCAAGGTAAAAAGGAGTTGGACCACTCAACAAAAAAAAAAAAGGCAGAGATTGATTTCTCATTGCTCACTTTAATCAATTGTACAGGATGCGGACAGGTGACTGACCTTTCGACGTCAAGCTGACATCTTCCTCAGAGTGACCTGACTATTGCACTTAGCTCTTATTTATAGCCTAGTGGCTCATTGAGACACAACAATATAACACAATTATAATGATAATATGTTTCAAGGTAAATGGCATATTATAGCACAAAATAAAAAGAGAAATAGTGTGTCTCGTTAATCAATAGGCCATGTGAAAAATATACATAGGTGATATTTGTGTGTCTGTGAATCCGGAGTGCAATGGACAGGTCACTCTAAGGAAACTTCAGTCACCTGTCCGCATCCTGTACAATGGATTAAAGTGAGCAACAAGAAACCCACCATTTTTTTTGATGAGTGCTCCAAATCCTTTTTACCTCTAATTAGTATTTTTGTATGTTTTTCTTGGTAAGCCCTTGGTAAGCCCTTCCCATTACTCATAATGTACTGACACAAGTAGCTAGCTAGCAAACATGCTGAGTGTGTCTCATGTAATACCCTTGGGGTACTGATACCCTGAGAACAAGGTTCAGGGAAGATAAGACCATCAAGCCCAGCTAACGTTAGCTAGCTAGTTAGCAAATATAGCATAGCTATTTGCCAGCTTTAGGTAGATAACTAGTCAAGGTTAGAAAACTAGGTAGCTGGCCTCCCGAGTGGCGCAGCGGTCTAAGGCACTGCCTCGCAGTGCTATGTGTTTCACTACAGATCCTGGTTCGATTCCAGGCTGTGTGTTGTTACTGTACTCCCCACCCCTCGGTCAGACCAATGAGGCGGCATACAATTGGCCAGCGTTGTCCGGTTTAGGGGAGGGTTTGGCCAGCCGGGATGTCCTTGTCCCATCGCGCTCTAGCGACTCCTGTGGTGGGCATGCACGCTGACATGGTCACCAGGTGTACGGTGTTTCCTCTGACACATTGGTGCTTCTGGGTTAAGCAGGCATTGTGTCAAGAAGCAGTGCGCTTGGCAGCGTCGTGTTTCAGAGGACACTAGCTAACTACCTATACTAAATTGTCCAGCAGAATTGTACAAAAAAGCTAAACAAATTGCATTGAAAACTTCTTTATGTCTCCTATGTTGACGTTTTTGTCTTGTCTACAACACTTTGTTTCTTTCACAGCAATCTCTCATGTCTGGATTTTGCACACTGACCTTCTTCTCGACCCGTTCTATGCACACTGTCACATGACGTCAGTGTCAATAAATTTGGGCTTGTTCAAGGTGTTGCACAGATGGGTAGATGTTGACATGATGCCTTAATTATTAATTAATAATTGCACCAATGCATCCCATCCTCAACAGTTAAACCCTTGCAAGATTACATGATGGAATAAGAGTTTGTCTTATGAACATTTTAAGTGCATTTATAAACTATTAATCAACAAAGCTTAATAGGCTTACAATGTGGCATGCATGAATGACTGTCTCACAATTTTAACCATAACTGTTTATTAATGTGTCTAAAAATGTTTAATTGATGGTTAAAGTAATTGACCCATTGTCAAATGCACCGTTAATTGATTTAACAATTGAAAGTATTTTTTCATGTGAACCATTTGTGAACACGTTTTTACCATCGGTCCTGGGCATTAGAATCCGGGGCCCTTTATTTCAGAATTGTGTCAATGAGGTGTTCGGTTTTGAATTGGGTAACCCTTATCACATGGTTTGTGCAGGCTGAAATGTGCAAGCGCTGAAATATGATGCGTTGGGATATATGGTTGGGATGCTATCGGAAACTTTAATATTTGTAACAAGCATGGTAACAAGCATTTGTTGTTACACTTCTGTAATTATAGACTGCAATTACCACCAGTTACATGCTATTACAGTTAATTACAATACTTGTTACAGTGTAATTACATATGTAATTACACTGCAATAAGGACCCCTTAAAATCATGTGTTACTGACTAGGGAAATAAGATGTCTGCTGAATGATAAGACACCGGTGCTAGCAGGAGGTTATAGTAAAATTCAGGCAGCAATATCTCCTGTTGTGCACAGGTGGTATGTGGACAATGGGGCTGAAAATTAATGAAAGAAAGAGAGAGAGACGGAGGCAGAGGTTCTGTAGAAACTTGTCCATTGAGGCAGACTAGAAAAGCAGGCACTGTACTGTACGTAGGGTAACGACTGCACTGAAACCTTCTGGGGTGAGTGATGAGGCAACACTAGGACTTACACATTTATCTCCCCTCAGTCACCGCAGTATGAATGTATGTAGCCTTGGTCCGTGCCATGTGTGAAGTTCTGTCCATGCTCCCCAGGGCAGAAAGCATGGCAGGTATAGAGCAGGGCTTTCACAGATATACAGATACGGTCTGTTCTCCCATGTTGGAGGCCCAAGGAAGAGAAGAGAAGGGAAAGGGTGGGGTTTTTCCGTACGGCCCCTGATTGTGACGTGAAAGGGACGGTGAGTGGGTATTCAGGGGCCTTTTGTTCCTCTCATCGCCTGTATGTTTACCGGTCACCCTGCGCGCCCCCTACCAGAGACCAAGCTCATTAAGCAAGGCCTACAGGAGTTCCCGTGTGTCGGAGATGACGTCTGAAACGTGCATTCCCTGTCTGATTAAAGGAAGAGGGAGTGTGTGTGTGTGTGTGTGTGTGTGTGTGTGTGTGTGCGTGTGCGTGTGCGTGTGTGTGTGTGTGTGAGAGAGAGAGTGTGTATGTGCACGTGACAGCGTCTGCGATGGATTTTGTGTTTGTGGAATGGGACTGCTGACGGATGCACTGGGGAGTGTTAAGCAGAACTGTGAGGAAGAAGGGAGGAGGAGGAGGAGTGGAACAAGATAGAACAGAGAGGTGAGGGGACAGTGACAGATTGCTTAGAGATATGTTGTAGCCTTTCCCAGCCTAGCCTGAGTATGGTCATGGTGTGCTCGCTGTCATTCTGGAAGGTTGACATTTGTTTTCATGAGTCTTGTCCTGGAGGTGAGCGATTGAACTGAGCGATTTCCCCTTAGATAGTCAGCTGCAATGTCAAAATTGGCTAGTCAAAATTGTTGGTCTTAATTTAAGGTTATGGCTAGGCATTAGGGTTAGTAGTGATTAAGGTTAGGGTTAAGGTTGGAGTTAGGTTTCAAATCAGATTTTATGACTTTGTGGCTGTGCTAGCTAGTGACCACTCTGCAGAGCTACCTCCAGAACAAGAATCACTCCGCCTTGTTCTCTGTGGTGATAGGGATGGCCAGAGAGGCTGATGGGTGTCTAATATAGTGGAGGGAGCAGGTCCCAGTGACCTATACATCCTCCTAGGGTTAGCCAAACATACAGGGCTACCCCCCTCTCATCCCCTCCACACCCTCAACTTTAACCTTTGACCTCCACCCTGATAGGCCATTAATACTCTGAATGATGACTTCCACTGCTATTGGTTCAAATCAAAGGTTAAGCATGACAGACAACACACAGTAAGCATTGTGTGTGTGTGTGTGTGTGTGTGTGTGCGTGTAGCTGATAATGGGGGTAGTGACTGACCACCAGGCAGAACAGGAGGAAACTCAATGTGGAAAAATGGGCAAGTTCAGACTTGACTCTATCAGTTTTACATACATACCTGGACACACCCATACAACACTACACACACTATTATTTGCATACCCAGGCATATCATTCTGGAATTACCTCTAGTTACGGTGAGAGTAAATTCTAACAGATGGATGCACACCTGTCACAAACTGTAGGCATACCAACACACAGAGACACACACCCCGTTTACTCAGAAGAGTTTGCCTTTTCTAGAGTCCACTGGCCTAGCTTGCAGCAGAGACACCCAAATACCTCAATAACCCTTAGCTGTAACCCCTCTTTAAAGGAAAAGTGTTGGTTACAGATATAGGAAACTGTGTTATGAATATGTGAGTCAGAGTAAGGTTAACGTATCAGTTAGCATAGGTCTTGTTGTGTGTATTTGTGTGTGTGTGTGTGTGTGTGTGTGTGTGTGTGTGTGTGTGTGTGTGTGTGTGTGTGTGTGTGTGTGTGTGTGTGTGTGTGTGTGTGTGTGTGTGTGTGTGTGTGTGTGTGTGTGTGTGTGTGTGTGTGTGTGTGTGTGTGTGTGTGAGTGTGTGTGGTGTGTGTGTTTGGGGCCTCCTCACACACACTGACACACAGCAGAGCCCACCCTGGATAGGTGAGAACCTCCCCCCTCCACTCTGGGGCACTTCATCACCTGTCAGTCCCACTCACCTGCAGGGCACAGGGAGGGGAAGGGTTAACCCTGGGTTATCATCATCATCATTCCTCTGCTCAGTGTCTCATATTAACCTTAAGACATACATTTATTTCTTGTGTGTTTTTATTCTACCTTGTCATTTTTTGTACTTCATTGATATTGATCACTGCATTGTTGGGTTTAGAGCTTGCAAGCAAGGAATTTCACTATACTTGTGCATGTGACATTAAATCTTGAAACTTGAAACTTGAAATTCTCAAAAACACAATGACATTCACACATAGACACACATACACACTGCAAACTCCAGTGTCTCCAGGTAGCATTGGCATAGTGATACAATGTGAAATGGTGAAAGAAACCAACAGAAAAATTAGAAAGATAAACACAAGCATCATCCCAGATGGAAAAAGGGTGAAAGAAGAACAGAGAAGAAAAAAGAGAGGAGGAAGAAGAGAAGAGGAAGAATAAAGGAGTCCTGCTGATTCAAACCCTGCTCTTAATTCCAGGCCTCCTTT
>CM042399.1:23099502-23112002 GCA_023634145.1 Thymallus thymallus
TCTGTCTGTCTGTCTGTCTGTCTGTCTGTCTGTCTGTCTGTCTGTCTGTCTGTCTGTCTGTCACACTAGACTCTACTGTGGCTGGCTCTGGTGTGTGTGCGCATTCGTGTGTGTGTGCGTAGTTGTGTATGTGCGTGCATGTGTGTGTGTGTGTGTCACAGGAGGTTGGGGGCACCTTAACTGGGGAGAATGGGCTCATGGTAATATCTGTAGCAGAATTAGTGGAATGGTATCAAACACATGGTTTCCATGTGTTTGATGCCATTCCATTCACAGCATTCCAGCCATTATTATGAGCCGTCCTCCCCTCAGCAGCCTCCACTGGTGTGTGTATGTGTGCCTCTCCATTCTCTCTTTTCCAAACCTGGAGAAAGAGAGAAACATTCATTCTGGTTTCATGCATGCCTATCTTTCTGAGTCATTAATGTGGAGAGCATTGTTGTCTCTGAACTCCATAGGGACTCCATAGTTTCTCTAAACGCCATGTGCTCTGATGACACTCTGGTGTGGTGTAGGGTTAGAGAGCTGGGGGGGGGGGGTATGTGGAGGTAGAGTAATGTATCGGGGGGTGTAGGGAGTTTAGGTGCGAGTGGTAGGCTTGGCAAAGGGGCCTTAAAGATTTTATACTCCATGGGAAGTCCCCTCTCTGCCAGCACGCCGCCGGATGCAGGAAGAGGTTGAGTTTGCTTTGACCGTATGGATGGTTTGGACTGGTTTACCCGTGACCACGGCACCCTGATGTTCAGCTCCACAATGGTGGTCGAACGCCGGAACACAAACACACCTCTTCAGGGGAACAGTGAGGGAACAATGAGGGGCGGTCGGACCAGACCAGGGCCTCTTACAGTCAAGTTGGGGGTTTTCCACTCATTGGTCACCACAGTCATAAGTAGTGTGTTAAACAGTCCAGTGTGTTAGTGTGTGTAAGCCCAACCTTTCCTCTGTTCCACGTCAGTGCCACATACAGCCCTCCCATTGGCTCGAACTGAGCCCTCCATTAAACGCGACTGGCAGTTGGCAAGAATCTCTTTTATCTTGACTCAATGCATGGGCAGACTGGCTGCCCATTGGGCTTGTGTAACTAGTTTATTTTTGTACAAAAGGATAATTATCTGGCTAATATTGGGGGCCTCAAAGGAAAAAAATTGTCCGGTTTGTTAGAAATGCCAGGGACGATTTCTGGTCCACCCCTGGCTCAATTGATTGCACAGGTGATGTGTTTGTTAGAAGAGAGAAAATACGTGATTTGTGAGCAGAGCTATTCCTCTTTCCTGTGCTTCCTTTGGGACATCTTTCTATCTCTTTCTCTTTCCCTCCCTGTATCTCTGTCCCTATGTTTATCACCCCTCTTCAGGATTCCTCTATGGATATCCCATATGAGGTTGTCTGTCTGTCTGTCTGCCTGTCTGTCTGGTCATGGACTCCAGTCCTCTCTCCCCCAGTTGCTCTTCTGACTCCTTTCTATCCCCATGAGTCTGTCCTACAGCCCTACTTGTGTTTCAACACGATTATGTGATGTATTTACTCAGCTTTAGGCAGTGTGCTCTCTGCTGCATCTGCCTTACACCAGACCAGACCATGTACCTGATGATTTCTCCATGTTAGACACCAGATAGAGAGGAGCCCTGTCATTGAGAACCATTACCAATAACTCAGAACATATCTGAGTTATTGGTACGCTCCCTCAACATTCCCCCGGCCAGCTTTGTCATAGTTTTATGTGAAGTCGTGTGCATCCAGTCATATTTTATTGTTAAATAGGGGCTTGGTCAGAGTCGTGTGCTGTAGGGTTACGTTAAGAAAGTGTTTACAATGGAAAATACAACTTTATTTTCTTGTTTTTCCCAAAAAAGTAGTTTTATGTTAGGGTGTGTTGTATTTTTAACCCTCTGCCTTTTGGCCCAGATCATGACCTAGCTCATCCAGGAAGAGAAAAAGAGAGAGTAGAATGGTGTGAGTAAAAGAGGGAGAGAGAGTCATGGAGGGAGGGAAAAATAGATGTAAAGAGAGAGAATGAAAGAGAAAGAAAAAGAGAGAGTCAGACTGGCATAATACCACAAATGGACAGCAGCTGTGTGTCTGAGTGAGTGACACATCAGCCAGTTGTGGATGATATTAAAGGGATGGAAGCTCTACTGTTCCATACATAGTCACTGTATGACAGTAGCTATCCTAGTCAGCTGTGGGATAGCACTTCACGGCTTCACTCTGGGTTCTTTATAGGTGTAGTGGAATCTAAAGACCTATCCCATCACACAGTATTTGATGGCTTGATACACTGCATTGGCTGAGGTAAGGTTGTCTTGATAAGTGACAGTTATGTCAGGAATGTTCTAGAATGTTTTATGGATGCTCAGGAAGTTCAGTTTAAGAGTAGAAGAAAACTACAGTTCCAGCTACAGAGAGCACATAAGCCAGCATGCCACGTAAAAGGTTCAGTGTATGTAGGTGTGTGTGTGTGCGTGCACGTGCGTGCCCTGGCATCATAACCACTAGCCTAATCGATCTTCTCAGATCAGATATACAGTATGTGTGCATACTGGTTGTACTTGTGTGTACTGTCTCACTGTGGATGTACTTAGAGTAATGTACTGGCAACCACTCTTTACCAAGTGTCTAAATCAAGGGAAGACAGAAAGCTTACTTTTTATTTATTTTTTCAATTTAAGGGCTTTATTGGCATGGGAAACATATGTTTACATTGCCAAAGCAAGTGAAATAGATAATAAACAAATGTGAAATAAACAATACAAAATTAACAGTAAACATTACACTCACAAAAGTTTCAAAAGAATAAAGACATTTCAATGTGATATTATGTCTACACTGGGGGCCAAATGTTTGGATTATTACTCATTCAAGGGTTTTTCTTTATTTGCACGATTTTTTACATTGTAGAATAAAAGTGAAGACATCAAAACTATGACATAACAAAAAAGGGTTAAACAAATCTAAATATATTTTTCTAATAGCCACCCATTTGCCTTGATGACAACTTTGCACACGCTTGGCATTCTCTCAACCAGCTTCACCTGGAATGCTTTTTCATCAGTCTTGAAGGAGTTCCCACATATGCTGAGCATTTCTTGGCTGCTTTTCCTTCACTGCGGTCCGACTCATCCCAAACCATCTAAATTAGGTTGGAACCAAAAATCTCAAATAAGGCCCCAAATTTCCACCGGTCTAATTGCTTGTGTTTCTTGGCCAAAGCAAGTCTCTTCTTCTTATTGGTGTCTTTTAGTAATGGTTTCTTCGCAGCAATTCGACAATGAAGGCCTGATTCACACCTCTGAACAGTTGATGTTGAGATGTCTGTTACTTGAACTCTGAAGCATTTATTTAGGCTGCAATCTGAGGCTTGTAACTCCATTCCTGTGGCGGTCCTCATGAAGATGGTTGAGAGAATGCCATGAGTGTGCAAAGTTGTCATCAAGGCAAAGGGTGGCTACTTTGAAGAATCTCAAATATAAAATATATTTTGATTTGTTTAACACTATTTTGGTTACTACATGTGTTATGTCATAGTTTTGATGTCGTCACTTTTATTCTACAATGTAAAAACAAAAAGAAGTAAATAAAGAAAAACCCTTGAATGAGTAATATTCCAAACTTTTGGCCCCCAGTGTATTTACAGTGTTGTAGCAATTTGCAAATAGTTGCCTTTTTCTTGTGGCAACAGGTCACAAATCTTGCTGTTGTGATTGCACACTGTGGTATTTCACCCTATAGATATGGGAGATCTTTGTGGGTCTGTGTAATCTGAGGTAAATATGTGTCTTTAATATGGTCATACATTTGGCAGGAGGTTAGGAAGTGCAGCTCAGTTTCCACCTCATTTTGTGGGCAGTGTGCACATAGCCTGTCTTCTCTTGAGAGCAATGTCTGCCTATGGCGACCTTTCTCAATAGCAAGGCTATGCTCACTGAATATCAAGGCTATGCTCTCTCGCTCTCTCTCTCTCTCTTTCTCTCTCTCTCTCTCTCCCCCCTCCCCTCCCTCTCTCGCTCTCGCTCTCGCGCTCTCTCTATCTCTCTCTACCCCTCTCTCGCTCTCTCTCTATCTCTCACTACCTCTCTCTACCTCTCTCTCTCTCTCTCGCTACCTCTCGCGCTCTCTCTATCTCTCTCTCTACCCCTCTCGCTCTTGCTCTCTCTCTCTCTCTCTCTCTCTCTCTCTCTCTCTCTCTCTCTCTCTCTCTCTCTCTCTCTCTCTCTCTCTCCTTACTCTTACATCAGCTTCCTGCTGTTAGTGTCCCAAAGTTTGAATGGCTTTGTTTTTTCCTCTGACACAAGGCTATGCTCACTGAATATCATGGCTATGCTCTCTCTCTCTCTCTCTCTCTCTCTCTCTCTCTCTCTCCCCCCTCCCCTCCCTCTCTCGCTCTTGCGCTCTCTCTATCTCTCTCTCTACCCCTCTCTCTTTCTCTCTCTTTCTCTCTCTCTACCTCTCTCTCTCTCTCTCTCTCTACCTCTCTCTCTCACTCTCTCGCTACCTCTCGCGCTCTCTATCTCTCTCTCTACCCCTCTCTCTCTCTCTCTCTCTCTCTCTCTCTCTCTCTCTCTCTCTCTCTCTCTCTCTCTCTCCTTACTCTTACATCAGCTTCCTGCTGTTAGCATCCCAAAGTTTGAACAGCTTTGTTTTTTCCTCTGACACATTGGCCTGGAGCAGAGGTAGGGAGGAGGGGAGAGGCTGGGCTGGGCTGGGCCAGGAGCAGATGACACAGTGATTGGCCTTGTGGATGGAACAAACACTATTTTACTGAGAACACTCGTCTAAACTAGCCTCTGCTCTTGGCAGGATACCTGCAACCTCAAAGAGGGAGGGAAGGAGGGAGAGAGAGAAAACGGGACGGAGTGGCATCAGATGAAAAAGCGCTGTGTGTTCTGATGTCTATATGACTTCCAGATATCATTCTAGTTTGTATTGTCTTGGCTTTATGCGTGTGTGTGTTGTCTTAGATTTCGGGCTATGTTAATGACAACTGTTGATACTCTGATATTTGGTGATTTCCTATGTGGTCTTTCACTGGGGCGGCAACAGTAAATAAATCACCTTTCTACTGTCAATATCCTGTCAGAAGTGCAAACAGTGGATGGCAATGCATGTGTGCATGTATTTGTGCATGTGGCAGTGTCTGTTTTTGTGTGTGTAACTGTCTACTTTTTTTGCATTTGTGTGTTTACATATCTGTACATGGGATCTCTTTAGAAATGTGTTACTGTGCTTTGAAATTATCTGTGAGGCTGGGTAGATTGCTGATTGTCCTTTTTAATTTAGCTGTATAAAGGTGGCGCTGGAGGTGGATGTAGTCTGGATGTGGGGGGTCTGGGCCCCTCCTTTCCACCAGTCTGCTCTCCTTCTCTTGGGCACCTCATCCATCATTGGCCCTGGCCTTTGATTGCCGTCAATTACACTTTAATGGAGGTGATTTATTCCCCGTGAGACAGCACTTTATACCCACCGCACCTGAGCTCCCTCTCTTAGTGTGTGTGTGTGTGCGTGCGTATGTGTGCACTTGTGTGTGTGTGCTTGTATGTGGGTGCGGAAGGGCTTTATAGCCCAAATATAAAAACCAAATTGCCATCAAAACGGATTTGAAAAGGCTTGAATCAACAATTTCATCTGAGTTGAAAAGGCTTGAAGTAACCATTTCATCAGAGTTGAAAAGGCTTGAAGTAACCATTTCATCAGAGTTGAAAAGGCTTGAAGTAACCATTTCATCAGAGTTGAAAAGGCTTGAATCAACCATTTCATTTGAGTTGAAAAGGCTTGAATCAACCATTTCATTTGAGTTGAAAAGGCTTGAATCAACCATTTCATTTGAGTTGAAAAGGCTTGAATCAACCATTTCATCAAAGTTGAAAAGGCTTGAATTAACCATTTCATCTGAGTTGAAAAGGCTTGAATCAACCATTTCATTTGAGTTGAAAAGGCTTGAATCAACCATTTCATCAGAGTTGAAAAGGCTTGAATCAACCATTTCATTTGAGTTGAAAAGGCTTGAATCAACCATTTCATCAAAGTTGAAAAGGCTTGAATTAACCATTTCATCTGAGTTGAAAAGGCTTGAATCAACCATTTCATCTGCCTCTGCTACTATTTAAACACACATCTGTCTGCACATTCCTACATGCCTGTCATTTAAAAAAAATGTATGTGGGTACTGTTGGGAGTGTGTGTGCACACACACACACACACACACACACATATATATTTTTCCGGGGTGGCTTGCTGTGGCTCCAGAGCCTGGGGTTATTAATCTGTCTCTGAGTGGTGCTGAAAGCAGCCTGTCTGCCCGGATCACTGTCCATCAGGATGAGCGTCTCGCTGGCTTGCTCTGCCATCGCCTGTCTAGTCTAGCCTTGTGCCTGTCTAGCCTGGCCTTAACAAGACAGCCCTGCCTGCCTGCAGTATGGGGAATGGGGATAGCTAGGATCATTAGCATCCCTCTGCGGCCTGTGGTGTCTTTAAAGCACCAATTTCACCACCTGCCTGCATTCCCAGTTCTACACTGCTATGTCAGCACAGCCAGCGGTTTCATTAATAGTCCTCATTATGGCTTTGCTGTGTGCTTTAGGAATTTTTTACACAGATATTTCTCACTGTGTGTTTAAATGTGTGTCTGTATATTATGCTGACTGTATGCCAGCTGGTTATCCCATAGGTTATGCTCACAGAATTACTTTCACACATTTTCGACATTCTAACATAGTGAGGGCTGAACATAGACTCAGTGCGTTGATGACTTAACCACTCTCCAACGAGGAGGGGTGAGTCTGTGTGTGTAAGTATGTTTGTGCACGTGTGCATTTGTAAAATCAAATCATTCAGTGTGTGCACATGTCTGTGTGTGTATGTGTGTGCGCATGCATGTGTGTGGGTCTGCTCTCTGAATCAGGGCCACAGAGTTGGCCTGGAGGAGAGAGGGCAGAGGAAGGTCATCACCATCCCAGATGGAATGGAAGAAATGAGGAGAAGGTTTCAAAGAGAGAGGAAGGTTGAGGTCACAGAGCAGAGTACTCTCTCTCTCTCTCCAGTCTGCCTTCCTCAGTATGGCCTCCACACATTCGGCACACAATCCTGTGAGAAATGCAGCAGGGCTTTGTGGGAGAGAGAGAAAGAGAATTATCTGAGGCTGCCATATTAGCGTCATTTCACCTGGAGAGGCTTGCTAAGAGCTGTTGTCAATCAAACATAATCCTATCTCAAGAGGGTGCCAGAGCTGGGTGGTGGTAGGTGTACAGTGTGTGTGTGTACTGTACTGTATGTGTGCATGCATGTGTTGTGCGTGCGTACTTGCTTGGTTGCGTGTGTATGAGTGTGTGTGTGCCTGCTTATATGTGTGCTTCCCATGGCCGGAAAGTGTGGAAAATCTCTCTCAGGTGATTTCCCCAGTTTCATCTCCATTCCCGTCAGATCAAAATGCCTTTATCACCTGCTGCAGGGCCCTGTGTTTCAGAGAGAGGAGAGCGACCAGCTGTATATTTAACCATCAGTTGTGGGAATGAGAGAGATCTTTGAACCACATTCCAGAGGGGACCTGCTGCATTTCCCACCCCTGTGACTGTTTAGGGGGTGGAGGTTGGAAGAGAGTAGGGTTTGGGTATGGTAGAGGGGAGGGTGTGACACTAAGCCCCTGTCATGTTTAAAGATGTTCTAATCCACTCAGTGACCCTCCTTACCTGGTCAGAGTGGGGTTGATGAGCGGTCAACCCCCACCCAGAGCCTGATCACATCAAAGGGGATAGTGGATTAGCGGTGAGGGATTGGGCCCAAGGCTGGCCAGGGCCAATGGTCCCCTAGCCCGCATAGGACCAGGGGACAGTAGGACCAGGCTGGGCTCAGGGGCCCGTGGCATAGCTGACTCCCAGGAGACCCACACCATGGAAGAGAAATGGGGAGAGTGATTGAGAGGAGAAAGTAATGGAAGTAATTTACTGACTCAAACTCGGGTTACCTCCTGTGCCTCAACCTGTAGCTTCGGCCTGTTCTTTACTTTGTTTTATGTGTGTTTGTGCTACCAACTAGCACAGTTAGCTAGCTAGCTCACTAGCTAGGTTGTAATGGATCCCGCTTCGCCTGGAATAGCTAACAAACGTTTCCAGCGCTATAGAAGCTGTGTTTATTACGCTCTTGTCCGGGACAGTGTTGACAATACTGAGTTCCAATGTGGCAATTGTTCGCTAGCAAATCTACATTCTGCGTGAACTTATGGGAAAAACGCAAATTGGAACTTTCTTGTTCTCAACTCCTATGGCTGGGCGCCACTGGGCCTGATGGAGGTTTCCCCGCCTTGTCATCTGTCCCTATCCAAATGGTCTGTGCTACCTGGAACTTGCCTGCCAAGGAAGTCGCCTCCATCTGCTTCTCCTACTCCATCTTATAGTGAAGTAGAAGGAGAACAGCAAGTAGATACTTCCAATCAGCGCTGGTCCCATGTCACAACTGGAGTGACTGCGAGAGGTTCGGAGCAGATTGACATAAGGAATAGCTTTGCTGTACTGGTGCCTGATCTACCTGCGCCTTCATCGCTGGAATTGCCTGACTCTGCGACGGCGGTGCTGACTCCAACTACGCTGACTCCAGCAGCGGCTTAGTCGAGTTAGGCTCCTTTACCTCTCACTGGATCTGACTGGGCACTGCCTGCTGCGGGAGGTCTGGACCTATCGCCGAGAGCAGCGGGCGCACACTATCCTGCTTTTAAAGGGCCCGTGAAAGGTTCAATGAATTGTGTGAGGGGTGGGAATGGATGGATGTATGTGATATAAACAGAGGTATATTTTCTGGGTTATTTCAATATTGATTGGCTTTCATCAAGCTGCCCACTCAACCTACCATGGTAGTTAAAAACAGTATAGGAATTAAATCATCAACATGTATTGATCACATCTTTACTAATGCTGCAGAAAATTGCTTTAAAGCAGTATCCAAATCCATTGGAAGTAGTGAACACAATATAGTAGCCATATCTAGGAAAACCAAAGTTCCAAAGGTTGGGCCTAATATAGTGTATAAGAGATCATACAATACGTTTTTTAGTGATTCTTATGTTGATGATGTAAAGAATATTGAAATAAAGATAAATGATATAAAGAATGATAGTAAAAAGCTTTGGAGCACCTTAAATAAAAGTTTCGGCAAAAAAGGAAAACTCCTCATTCATCACAAAACGCACTGATATTGCAAACTACTTGAATAATTTTTTCATTGGCAAGATTAACAAATTTACCCTGACACTAGTATATCTGACCAAATTATGAAAGACAAGCACTGTAAATTTGAGTTCCGTAAAGTGAGTGTGGAAGAGCCTTAAAATCTGAGCCTTAAAACTCCCTTAAAATCTTTACATTAGGATTTTCACATCAATAAATAACCTTCAATTCATTACATTTTCCTCTCAAATTAAAGTAATTAATGAATAATAACAATAAATAAATGTAGTCAATAAAGTTGTATTTTTTTTAAAATCTTTGTCAAAAACTTTTGTGTATTGTCGCATAAAATAATCTGTACTCCAATTTTTTTTTTCATGTCACACTGCACCGTGCCTGTTTTATCCTTCAATCCTCCTTGGGCGGCAGTGACCTCATCTAATTTATTCTCTGTGCTCGGCCCTGGCCATAATAAAACAGACACACATAAACTTCCTTAGTCATTTATGACCAGCCTTTGGCCTGCCTGCCTGGTGGAATGGCCCGTCATCAACCAATCAGTGTTGCTCTGTGTCTTGGGCCAATCGGACATGGGCGCCCTGATGAGATTAGTGTGAGGTGACACAGCTGGCAGAATGTCTGAGGTCGCCACGGTGCTAATGATCCACTTAGTCCTGGAATTTGTTTTATGTCGTATCGCTGTGTGTCACGACTTCCGCCGAAGTCGGCCCCTCTCCTGGTTCGGGCGGCCACAGGCGTGAATTTACGTAAAAAGTAAATTCACGACCCTGTGCCTGCTTCCACCACCACGACCTCATTCGAGTGCTCTGACACTGTGTCACGGAAGTTAGCCATGGTTTAGCTAGCCGCCCCTGGCAGCCATCTTTGGGAAACGGTCCTTGAGCGCGTGTGTTCCCTTCCGTCCCTCTTCCTCTGCCCTCCCTCTGCCCTCCCTTCTTCTATCTCTACCCCTCTGTGTACTTGTGCATGTAAGCCTACATATAAATATCTGATTACTAAACAATGATCTGTTTGATGGCTAAAGCAGCCCCCCCCCACACACACACACACCATCATTGCCCTCTTGGTCGTCCCACTGGCAATTGC
The DNA here is from genome assembly GCA_023634145.1 of Thymallus thymallus. Taxonomy (NCBI): domain Eukaryota; kingdom Metazoa; phylum Chordata; class Actinopteri; order Salmoniformes; family Salmonidae; genus Thymallus; species Thymallus thymallus. Next base: position 23,109,762 of record CM042399.1, read on the forward strand.
TACTGTGAATTTCACAGGCGTCTGAACGTGGTTATTTGAGAGATGCCATAAGGAGGGACATTCCAACTATGCAAGCAGCTGCTGTGCTGATGCAATACTAATGCAATAAATGTTATTGTTATTGTAGGTAAACGACTTATTACTTAGCTAGCTGATGTCTATCTGACTGACTGACTACCTGACTGACTGCTTGACTGACTGGCCAACTGGAGGAGTCTTGTTGTGTCTTGGGCATGTGTGACATGCTGGGAGGTTAGGGAGGATAATTAACAGACTTAATTGGTTATGACAGTAACCTCAACGCAACGCAATGTCAACACTCACACAACCCAACTGAAAAAACAAGTTGTGTAACTTTTAAATTAAGATTATTTTTCCAATCCTACAGCAGACATTATTTTAGATTGAATATAGTTACCCAGTAAGGTTGATCCAATAAAATACAGAAACAAGGCACTATTTGTCAATTTCACGGTACATATAGTCTATCACATAGGTCAGGATATTTCCTCCATGTACCATTGTTAGACCAGGGATGATTTACTATAAATATAGAATGACTATAGGATAGCGATAAGATGGCTATAGGATGACTATAGGATGGCTATAAGATGGCTATAGGAGGGCTATAGGATGACTATAGGATCACTATAGGATTGACTCTAGGATGGCTATAGGATGGCTGTAGGATGACTATAGGATGGCTATAGGATGACTATAGGATCACTATAGGATTGACTCTAGGATGGCTATAGGATGGCTGTAGGATGACTATAGGATGGCTATAGGATGACTATAGGATCACTATAGGATTGACTCTAGGATGGCTATAGGATGATTATAGGATGTATAGGACGGCTATAGGACGGCTATAGGATGGCTATAGGATGACTATAGGATGACTCTAGGATGGCTATAGGATGGCTATAGGATGGCTATAGGATGGCTATAGGATCACTATAGGATGGCTATAGGATGGCTATAGGATGGCTATAGGATGACTATAGGATGGCTATAGGATGGCTATAGGATGACTATAGGATGAGTGATAAGACAGGTTTATGATGTAGAGGGCAGAACTCCTGAAACTCAAGACAAAAGGAGACTCACAGGAGACCCAACGTCCTTCTCACCAGGGAGGGGTTGCCATGGCCACAGGAAGGGGTCAGGAGGTCGCCCATCAGGGGGTTCATTGGGCAGGGCAGGGGCGGGGCTGGGGGCACGGGAGCAACTTTGTGTCTGCTGTCTCGCCCCTTTGTCCCCCATACCATCAGGCTGCGCCTGGCAACTGTCCTTGGCACTCTGCCAGTCCCCCCTGCACACACGTGCAAGCACACACACGCACGCGCGCACACAGACACACACAAGTCACAGACATATCTTATCAGGTGTGTTAAATCTATACCTGTGTGTATGTATTTTTGTGTAAGGAGGACTCCCATCATATTCATGAATAGTTGAACTTGCTAGGAGATAGAACACTCTTATTCTGTAAATGTGTGTAAATGATCTTATTTACATGTATCCTGTAGTAGTGGGAGCTCTGCTCATGATACCTGCATATGACTGCTGTAGGCTATCTATTCATCTTCCCTGTCTGAGTGTATGGGATGTGCCAATCTACCATGTATGTGTGCAGTGATCTATATCAAAATTCAGATCCCATCTGACTCGTAGACAGAGGGTTTTGACATGGCTTGTGGTTCCCTCCTATCTGTCCAGTTAGATGTGTACATATGGGCTCCATGTGTATGCAGCATGTATGAATGGTGCAATTATGAGTACTGGATCGCTAAGATATCAACTGGAGAACTCTTCAACTGCCTCTCACTTCTCTTACACACCAACCAACAGCACATTACCCTGCCCCTTTCTCCTCCCCTCCTCTTATCTCCCACCTTCTCTTCGCTCACACCCCTCTCCCTCCCACCCTTCTCCCTCCCTCTCTCTCTTTGTGTTCTTGAATTAAGTCTGTTACTCCCGTCCTGCTCTCACTCAGTCCTTGTGCTTCCTCAGTTCCTCTGTATAGTGGAGAGAGTGTATGGTGGAGTTGTGTGCTTTTCTGAGTGGACCGAAGTGCTTGCTATAGCAGCTGAAGGGTATACTGACCCTGACTTCGTTTCACTTGTTCACCCACCAGCCCTGCCTGCTTTGACTAACTGACTCACTGGATTTCCCCCAGCTTTTATGCTGCTGTCTTCTATCGTCCCCCCCTGAGGCTGTACACCTAGTGTTTCAGAG